>JABSTQ010003899.1:0-24819 GCA_013358835.2 Ixodes persulcatus
ACTTAGCACCCAAATTTAAATGGGAAGCTTGAATTCACGAATACAAAAAAGGGCAACCGCGTTTTTGAAAAAAAAAAAAAAAAAACTGCATAATATTTTCATTCGTAAAACGTGCTTGCGGTGAAATTTGCTCTGACACGTCGCGCCATATGTTGCGCAACTTCCAAAACGATATAGAGAGTCCGTTTCATCATTTGCCTCGTGGAAGGGCGTCGTACCGTGTAAGTGGGAGAAAAGAAAACCGTGTCCTTGTCACTGAAAAAACTACGCATCGTCGAGTGGTCAGCCCAAATAAAGCCAAAGCGGTTTGGTCCAGACGCTAAACTTGAGGACATGCCTTTATCCAATTAAAAAATGATAACGCCATTTTTGAGAATTTTCCATGGAAAGATAAAGCCAATGAGACCCACGGAGCCCACGAATACATGGAGATGAATAGCACCTACTCCCGATGACATGTCCCATTCTCTGATTTCAAATCTATAAAAATTCCTTATAACTATTAAATAAAATAACATCAAAATTCTGAGAAAAAAAAAGAAAAAAAGCAGAGGTTACAGTCTTTTTTCTACCGCAGCCCACAAACTACTGCGGAGTGCTCAAAAGTTACCGTTTCCGATCGACATATTAGAGAGATCGTTCCGACACCTCCGATACCCCCATAATGATAAGCGATAACGTAACCGTGCACGCGCATAGGCGGCGGCGGAGTATTGGGTAATCGCTATCGGAATCATCAGAGCAATCCGCTAAAACTCTCAATTCAGTCTTCGTCAGCATGTGCAGTCTATAATGCACTTTTCTTCTTTTTTCCGTGCTTTTTTTTTTTCTTTTTTCTTTATTTGCTTAGGAGCAGGTATTAGAAATTGAATTCCATTTCTCGTAATAATTTTTTATACTTACTATTTTCGTAACATTAAAATTGAATCAGGTTTTCTTCGGTATTTTTTAACTGAAAACATTGCGTAAAATCCGGTTTACACAGACACACATTTAGTATGTGCAAAAGATTAGGACACAAGTCTTTTGCGAATATGTGTCCCTGGAATCCGGATATATTATATCACGATATATTTAGGGGTTGTGACATGAACATGCCACGTTCATTTGCCATGACTGAGAATGAGTCTCGTTCTGGAACTTTGGCATCTGGTACGGACCGCTACCGCTATACACTTGAGTTGAAAATACGCGTTTGGCGATGCATATAGTTTATTTATGCGATGAAAAAAACATAGCTAATCTTTTTTTGTTGCAAAATTTTGAAATTACAATTTCCCTTTAAAAAATGTGTATACGCTACATACAGTTACTAAGATTTCATTTCAACTTAAAATGTATTCACCGAAACGATAGCTAATTAGGGTAATCCACATTCCTGTAATTACTTACTTTCCCGTTTCGCAGATGAATGTGAGCTGAACAGTAGACATACACGTATATTTTTCATGCCGATATAATACTCAGGCTCCTCGAGTTACGAGTTTCGAGCAGCTCGGAGCGGAGCAGTACCACGCGTATCAATAATTCCCGACCTTGTTAGTGGAATGGAAGAACTACGGCGGTACACGCGGACTGCTTCTTGCATCAGGCAGGCGTTGGGCAACAAGCTGTGACAGTTAGCCACGATATCAGCAGGGAAAGGCAAATTGAGCGTCGTTTATGCGGCGAAACGGCACTATTACCCGGCGCACGGAGGACATATTACCAGATACATTAATCCTACAGCCACGATGCATTTATCTTGGTCACGTTACGTTATAACCAAGTCAGCATTTCTCAGGTCGCGCTGAAAATCGAACAGCGCCACAGCAGAGTCATATATGAACGGTGACATGGTTCAAGAAGCCCGTAGAAAATGAGTAGAAAGCACGCTCAGCTGTAGTATATACAAGCTTTTGCTTTGTGGAATTTCTTCACTGATATCGGTGTTCACATTCCCACGAAGCCATCAGAAAATACGTGGAGAAATAAATTTCAGCTCTGCATTTTGATCCACTAAGCGTATTTTCACGTACGTCTACCTGGCGCCATTTTGGTGCCAACCCATGGCTGTGGTGACCAGACAGCGTGCTTGTGTATGCTAAACGTTTTCTCCTCAATAGTTACCGGACTCATATTTCAAGCGTAGTTGAATGTAGGCGTGTACGCAGCGTTGAACCTTCACGTAAACCATTTCTGTAAAGAAAAGTGGTAGTCATCAATTTAATATAAAAAAAAACAAACTTACGAGGCAGTTGCAATTTTGTTTTTTCTTAACATGCTTCTTTTCCCCTCAGTATTCTTAGGAAATGGTTTCACCCTTGTATACCCCACAGGGGGCACCTGTGCAAGCAAATGTTTGGTGACTTTGACACCACGGACCCCGAGCCCCGAGGGGGCACCTGAGTCAGCAGGTGTTTGGTGAGTCACGCAGACTTGTACGTAGTTCAACTACTCTACTCAAGTTACTGTAGTTTAACTACTTTTCTGAGTAGTTTAGTAACTTGCAATTACATTTTTATTTCGGTAATTAGTAGTTTACTTAATTACTTTTTTTAAGTAACTTCTACTCAAGTTACAAATTACTTTCAAATTTTAGTCGTTGTTTTGCCTATCAGCAAACATTCCTGCACAAAGGAGATCAGATGTTGGAAGATCAGCTGATATTTGCAAAGAGTGGGAAGCATGTGGCGTAGGAAGGGGGGGGGAGGCGAAAATGGTTTGGAGAGTCCGAAACCCCCCCCCCCCCCCCCCCTCCCCACAAATTTCACAAGCCGCCCTCCCCCCCCCCCCCCCCCCCCCCACACACCACACACACATACACACGCATTGCAACAACACTGCTACGACGCGCGGGCAGTGAACAGACACGACGCAAGAGAGGCCGAGTAACTGCGGGATTAGCGCCGAAGACTGGCGTTTCTTTGTGTCCCGAAGCTCAAGGAGACTTGACCCATTTGAAAAAAGGGCTGGTCTCCGCTCCTCCCCAACGTGGAAACTCTCGCCCACTACAGGACACTGCATCCTCACTCGAAGGAGGCAACACAATGCAGCACCTGCTCTCAAACTCATCTGGTGCTCCTTTAGTTTGTGCTGTACTCGAACAATCGCGTGCTAAAGGGCAACGCAAAGATTACCTTTTTTGCGTTGCCTTTACTCCCAAAACTCGGAATATGCAGATCTTCAAAGATTTAAAGATCGTTCAAGAAACCTGTAGTGATACCCCCAACATTTTTATAAAAAAAAAAAAAAAAAATAAACTAGCAGTGTTGGGAAGTACTCTATGTACATGGTACTTAAAGTACTACTGTTTAGAAAAATTGTACTTTACTTGAAGTAAATTCTCTAAACATGTACTTGTATTTTCCGCGGGAAGTAAAACTCCCGACTTCAATGTACATTCCCCGAATTTGAAAACAACAATGGCGGTATCGTCGTGCGAAAACGCGCTCTTTCGAGACGTCATCTGGTCATTTCTCTGAATGAAGTAATGGCGGCTCTAAGACCGATGAAAATAAGTGCCTGATAAGTTTATTGTGTCAAATAGCTCGTCAGCGAGAGTAAAACAACTACTCTGCGGCGACTTGAACTTATACAATATTTGCTGCCATTTCCGTAAAAACCTGATGCACCTCCGATTACCCCTGGAGCAATGCATACCAGATAAAAAAAAAACAAAAAAAAAAACAACACTATATAGGGAATGAAGAGCATCATGAAATATTGTGTTAAAAGAGCTTGTACTTTACCTTGAAATATATTGTATTTATATACGTTACTTCAAGTACATTGCACCCGGTGTACTTACTACTTCACTTGAAATACATAACCTCTCATTTACTTTGTATTTTACTTCAAGTACTTTTTAGATGTACTTTACGTAACACTACAAACAAGCATACACTGTCTAAAATACCAAGCTCAGACAGTGCTAAACCTCAAAGTAGAAATGACACATTCGCAGTACATCATTGAACAAACAAGAAAGTACAAAACAATTAGGCACGCAGAAGCAGAGCCAGCTATTAAAGCATTTCTGGGAAAAAAACAAGCCGATTTATATTTGGCTAGCACAATTTCGCTAACAGATCAAAACCTCTGTACTTTCTTTTTACCATAAAAAGAACATAAAAGTAACTTCAAAAGTAACTTCAAAGTAATTCGCTACTTTTTACGGTAATTAGTAATTTTCTCAATTACTTTCTATTTGAGTAATTTCTACTCTACTCAAATTACTTTTGACGTCAATACTCAGTAACTTAACTTAATTACTTTTTTTGAGTAACTTGTACATGTCTGGGTGAGTGGCGTCACCACGGACCCTGATCCGTGTGGGTTCACCTACCACGGCTGGCTGTGTGTGGAATTCCCGTGTCTGGGGAAAAGGGCATCCTTGTGGTTGAGCTGAGCCCGGTGCAGGTTTGAACTCTTCGGGGCTCGCCGGGCAAGGCAACACACCACTTCGGCCTCCGCTTCTCATAGACGGGAGTCCTGGTAAGGCCCGGCCAGGATGATTTAGTCATTCGCCTCTTCTAACCTCTTCTTCCATCCTTCACTTTTCCTTCCACCTCTTTCTCCTTACTACTACACTCTCTTCTTTTATTTTCACCTTATTAGGCGGCGAGGGCCAACCTTGGGCGGAAACAGGTCCTGTTCCTGCAACCACACTTGGGTATCCTGCCCGAGCAGCACTGGTGTCATGCACGTAGCCAGGACTTTGGTTCGGGAGTGGGGGGGGGGGGGGGGGGGGGGGCGCCCATGACAAAATGCTGTATGAGGGGAAGGGGAGAGAGGAGGCCCCAGCAAAATGGAAGATTTCGGGGGGGGGGGGGCGGGCCCCATGCGCCCATCCCCTGGCTACGTGCCTGACTGGTGTAATGTACTGTTGTCGGTGTTCGAGGCGGGGCTTAGGCCGCACGTCCGGGAGCTTCCTTGCTCGTGACGACGACCATTCCCCGAAGTGAAGAACCCAGGGGTCCAGTGGAGGTGGGAGAATTGGTAACGTAACGAACGGTTTAATTACATGGTAGCGATACAGTCGTCAAATCCGAGAGAACAAATGGAGCCCTCACGCCCCGCCTTATATAGGGGTCCGTTTTCTCCCTCTCTCTCCGCCAGGGCAGCAGGTGCGACCGCCACGTGCTTTGCAGCTGGGTCCGCCGCGACGTAGTCAGAAATGAGTCATAGCCAAGGTTCTCCGCAGTTAGGCCAGGCCTCTCTCCCCTTCCGGAGCGCACGAACCCACACGCACACACACACACGTCCCGTTGACGTCACGGACGCGTTGAGACACGTTTTGGGCAGCCTTCGACAGGTGGGCGTCAGTCCTGAACACGTCGGGACTCGTTTCGGGACTCGTTTCCGCAGCGTTGAAACTCGGAAGAAGGTTGCCGAAGGTTCCATTCTTAACAGCCCCTCCGGGGCCAGGGAAACCTCGAATGGCCGGTGGTACAATCGCTGGCCTGAAGAGGTGGGCTTGGAGTAGGCCTTGAGAAGACGCTGCAAGCACCAAACAAACTCCCAAACCTCTCAACGGAGGCATCAGCGGAAACGTCCCCCACAACACCACGCCACACCGCAGTCAAACGCTCGGAGTTCGCCAAAGACCCGCCAGACTGGATTACGGATTACCAAAATTTGGTACAATTCCGGGTATCGAGACCCCCTGTCGCCAAAAAAAAAAACTCATTTTTCCAACGAGGTCACTAAGAACAAAATACAAAAGACAAAACCCTTCGCAATTTGTGAGGTCATTTTGGGCAAAGTGCCCCCACTTTGATCCTCATTCCCGTGGATGACGAAAACCTCTGGGATCATCCCTACTGTTTTGGTGATATCAGAAAAATCTGCTCAACCCATCGGCATTGCCGTTAAATTTGCCTTTCCTTTTTCTTACGCTGAAGTCATAGTGATCGATTTTCACGTGATTTCTAGACGTGAAAATGCGGTCCTTATAGCGCCGATAAAACAATCCGCCTCTTTCATGCCCCGTCACATTGGTCCTAGCAATCTCCTGAGCTGTATCGCGAAACCCTGACACACTAGGGTCGCTCTTCTGCTCGACTCTGTCTACTCGTAGCAGAGGACCAACGTTACGCGACGCCGGAGCTACGAGAGATCTTTCACTGATCCCGTCTTCCTCCGCCTTTTCCGCCGGCGCGTTGGGACGGCGTACGCTTTCTAGTGCTACGAGGTCAGGCTGTTCTACAACCTGGTCCCTCTCATCCCGGTTTTCTGCCTCCAACTCTGGGAGTGCTTGCTCCCCGTCAGCTGCCTCTGGCTCTGGATCACTTGTCAACAAAGGGGCGACCTGACGCGATTTGGACCTCGTACACGACTGAACTAGCCCTTCTCCCAGTTGTTGACCCCTTTCGCGCAGCAGGAAATCTGACCGGTTAGAAAACAAATAAGGATACTCCAACGGGACTGTCTGCGAGACAGCCGCCTCTGTCACTAGCTCTCCGAACGGGCCAGTTATCCTTACTCTCGCCATAGGCAGACAGACACTGTGCTTTTCGAGCAGCTGCTTGATCCAAACTACCTTTCCCGTAAAATCGGATGGCGTTACATACGACGGATGGACAACGTCCATCGTCGCTGCACTGTCCCGAAGCACCCTGCACGGCTTTCCGTTTACATGGAGCTCGTGAAGATAGGGACGAAGAAGCTTCAGGTCCTTGTCACTAACGTTCACGTACGAGAACACAACCCGCGGTTTCTTACATCTGGCCGCTGTGTGTCCCGGCTCCTGACAGTTGTAGCACAGGAACGGCTTCCTTGCCTCGAACTGCCCTGTTGGGCTTTTCCGCGCCTCGTCTCCGTTCGAGTGTTCTGCGCTCTTTTCTGGGACCTTTTGTCCTGCTTCGGGCTTCTCGGGCCCGTTTTCTCGCGAGTCATTTCCCTGTCGGAAGGTCTTGCGCTGATCGCTTCAGCCGGATTAGCTTTCCTCTCCGCTCAGCTTTCTACGCGTTGCGTACTCTTCGGCTAGCTCAGCGGCCCTTTCGACAGAGTCGACTCCCACCCTGTCCTGCACCCAGAGCTTGACTGACTGCGGAATGCTACGAAAGAACTGTTCGAGGCACACACACTCGACTACCTTGTCTCGGCTCTCGTACACTTCCTCGCTCTTCAACCATTCTATCAAATTGGTTTTAAGCCCGTACGCGAATTCCGAGTAGCCCTCGCTGCTCTTTTTGGATGCGTTTCTAAACCTTTGACGGAACGCCTCGGCAGAAAGGCGGTACCGCTTCAAAAGGCTGGACTTCACCTTGTCGTAGTCGTCCGCGTCTCCAGCACTAAGGCGCGCGACAACCTCTGCAGCCTCACAGGGCAACAGAGTCAAAAGCCGTTGCGGCCACGTTTCTGGGGCGAAGCTCAACTTCTCACATGTCCTCTCAAAGTTAACTAAGAACAGGCCCACGTCTTCCCCAACTTTAAACGGCTGCATGAGCTTCTTCATTTGATACGACTCGGTCTCACTTGCTCGTACCGGAGCCCCAACTCTACTGTTCTGCGAGTTTAATCGCTGTTGTTCAATTTCGAGCTCTAGCCTTTTCAGCGCTCGCTCCTCTGTCGCTGCAGCCCGCTCCTGTTCTCGTTCCTCTTTCGCTGCAGTCTGTGCTCGTTCCTCTCTAGCTGCAGCTTGCGCTCGTTCCTCTTTAGCTGCAGCTTCACTCTTAGCGTTCTGAAGCAGTTCCCACGCAATTTTAATTTCCTCTGCTTCCGCGCTCTTTGAAATCGCTTTACTGATCTCAGATTTCTTCATCTTTTGCTCCACCTCCACACCCAATTCTTCACATAAACAGAGTAAATCTGTTCTCAGTAACCTCATTAGATCCATGATCGCTGCTCTTTAGCTTTGGCTTTGCTATAAAACTTGTCGCGAGGTTGTACACAAACCTAGCGCACGAGTCAAACACTAAGGATTCCCAGCAGTTCAAAATTAATTACCCATAATCTGAAGCCTGGCGAATCCCAAAGCAAAGTCCAAACGCTCACCCGCAGATGTAGCACGATGTCGCATGGTCCGATCCCAACCGCTGCCAACCAGTTGTTCGAGGCGGGGCTTAGGCCGCACGTCCGGGAGCTTCCTTGCTCGTGACGACGACCATTCCCCGAAGTGAAGAACCCAGGGGTCCAGTGGAGGTGGGAGAATTGGTAACGTAACGAACGGTTTAATTACATGGTAGCGATACAGTCGTCAAATCCGAGAGAACAAATGGAGCCCTCACGCCCCGCCTTATATAGGGGTCCGTTTTCTCCCTCTCTCTCCGCCAGGGCAGCAGGTGCGACCGCCACGTGCTTTGCAGCTGGGTCCGCCGCGACGTAGTCAGAAATGAGTCATAGCCAAGGTTCTCCGCAGTTAGGCCAGGCCTCTCTCCCCTTCCGGAGCGCACGAACCCACACGCACACACACACACGTCCCGTTGACGTCACGGACGCGTTGAGACACGTTTTGGGCAGCCTTCGACAGGTGGGCGTCAGTCCTGAACACGTCGGGACTCGTTTCGGGACTCGTTTCCGCAGCGTTGAAACTCGGAAGAAGGTTGCCGAAGGTTCCATTCTTAACATCGGCGAAGCCCTTTCTTTTATGGCACAGTACCTACCCCCGTGTTGGGCTCCGTGGTGGGCGGTCCACCCGGGCACCGAATCTTCCTCCCATCTATTATGGGTCCTAAGCTAAAACCCCTCTCTGATCGGGCTCTGAAAAGGGTGCGCACCGAAGTACCTGCCAATGGGGAAATATTCTTTGTTTTTTGAGAAATTCTGCAGGTTTCTAGTGCTAGATTCTGAAAGTGAAAATCCAAACTATCGCCTTTTCAAGTTGCTAAGGTTTTTGTAAGCATTGTTGGACAGTGGATTAGTGCAAATAAAATGGCGTCTGGTGATCTCCGTATGGAAAATAATATCAAGCAGCAAACTGATGTTCTTCTAGCGCTCGGTTCAGTGTCCGGCTACAAAGTTAGTGTCAGTCTTTATCGCAAACTCAACAGCATCCAGGGGGTCATTTCTGAGGAGGATTTGTCAATTTGACTGACGCTGAGCTGTTGGAGGGCCTTTCCAGCCAGGAAGTTGCAGCGGCACAGCGCATCGCCATTCACCGTGATGACACAGAACGTGAGACCAAACATGTTATAATATTTACCTTTGATTTTGCAGCTCTCATTTTATTTCATTTCATTTTATTACCTTAAAGACCCCGTTAGGGGTATTACATAAGGGGTGGGGTTACATATAAAAGTCCCTGCGACTCTGAAGGCTGGCTACCTCCAGTGCCGCGTTCGACCCTATGTGCCGAACCCCACTGGTGCTGCAAGGACCAACGGTTCGGCCATGGGTCGTGGAGCTGTCGGGGGGGTCTACACTTGTGCCAAGTGCTCCAGCAAGGAACATGTGGCAGACGTGTACGAAAGTGAACCATAATGTGCAAATTGCGATGGTCGTCACCTTGCCTCCTCTTGAGTCTGTGCACAGTGGAAAAAAGAAAATATTGTTTTGTTTTTTTTTGCATTTAAGGTAAATGATAATATCTCCGACCTAGAGGCAAAAAATACGTACTTCCTTTCTGCCAAAAGGCGGGTACGCCGAGGTCGTAAGGAGAGGGCCTGCACGGCCAGTGATGGCATCGGTGGGAACCCAGACGTCTCCGGACGATCTGCGGGTCTCATCGAAGTCCCCGCCCAAACCCACAGAAACTGTGCCAGCGTCACCGTGTCCCGTGCCCAGGGAGAGGCCACAGCATCCACCCCAGAGCAGGGAATGGCAGCCCCCGCTCCCTCTGCTGTATTGCACTCCCGGGTCGGGGGCCAGCCACCACGAACTTCTACCCCGAAGATGCCTGGTAAGCATTCAATCCTCAAGGGTCGGCTGACATCACCTGAAGAACTCATGGACGAGAGTGGACCCAGATCCAACGAGGAGGGTGTCCTCTCAGGCTCAAAGTCCTCTCTTTCTGCTTCCAGTGACCATAGTGAAAGGAAGAAAGATTGCTCAAAAAAGAAATGCTCCACGCGTAAAAATGGACATTGAAATATATTTATAACTCTTTTTACCAGTCTGTACAGTTTTAATCTAACTGTACTTAAATTTAGCATGGCTATGAGTAAACTCTTGGATATCATCCAGTGGAACTGTCGCGGCCTACCACGGAATATTGATAACGTAAATACGTTTCTTGATGAGCTTCGTCCTGTAGCATTTTGTTCACAGGAGACTCATTTGAATAACAACCACCCGGAGATTTTACGTCATCACCAAGTATTTAGGAAGGACCGCCTTTCCTGAAACCCCTCCGGTAGTGTTGCATTGGTAGTGCAGAGCGGGGTGGCTTAAATTGTGCCGAAGTTTCTTTTCAAACACCACTTGAGGTAGTGGCAGTTCGCGTTCTTTTTGAACGCCTCATCACCCTGGTATTGCTCTGCTTGCCGCCTAATTTTCCACTGCGTCTCCATGAACTGCAAGGCCTCGTAGCTCAGCTTCCCAAGCGTTTTATAATTTTAGGTGATTTTAATGCTCAACACCCTTTGTGGGGAAGTTCTCGTCAGGATTCCCGCGGTGGAGTTATCAAACGGCTTTTATTATCTTCCGGGCTGTCTTTTAAATAAAAAAAAGCCAACATTTTTTAAGCAATAAAACTTCCACCTCACTTTACCTTTTCCTATCACCATCGTCCTTACTGCCCTGCGTTTCACGAAAAGTTAAAAAATAATCCTTTTGGCAATACCCATTTTCCTATAATTTTAGAGAGTTTTGCACCCCTTTCATCACTTTCGACCCGCCTTCCTAGGCGGAAGTTGGAGAAGGCCGACTGGGCTCTTTTTGGTTCAGAAGCTGCGTTTGTTCCATCTCTATTTTGTGGTATTACCCCCAAGGAGGCGACAATTTATGTCTCTAAAAGTATAATCAATGCCGCTGCATCTTCTATCCCCCCCCCCTCCCAAACATCTGGCAATCTTAGCAGGAGGTGCAAACCCTGGTGGAACGACTAAGGCACAGTCCTTTGAAAGGAACAAAACTAGGGCTGGGTATATACCGCCGGTATCCAACTGCACTGATTCTGATTGAATTTAAAAAGGGCAGGGCCAAAGCTCGTTTGACGAGACAACGTGCCAGGAAGACATCGTGGGTTAAGATCTAATGTGTAAATAGTCTTGTTCCGGCGAAAGAAGTGTGGGACTGCCCGCGGAAGGTCCGGGAACATTATAAATTTTCTCGGAACTCCTCTCTTTTCTGCACCCATTGTATCATTCAAAAATCAAGCAAATGTTCTTGGTGAGGATTTCGAGCTGGTTAGTAGTTCCTCTAACTTCAGTGCAAAGTTCAAAAAGTGTCAGTCTACCGCTGAAAACCGGATCATCTTTGTGTCAAATTCTAGCTCACATTTTTACAATAGACCATTTGCAATGTGTGAACTCTAGGTGTCACTTGGTACCAAAAAGCAGTCTGCACCTGTCCCAGACAGAAGCCACTATGAAATGCTCAGGCGCCTGGCTTTCGAATCACTGGGTTATTTGTTCAAGTGTTTAATCATATGTATATATTTATTTATTAATTTATTTATTTACCCTCAGGGCCAGAGGCGTTACAGAGGAGAAGTGGGTACAGAAGTAAAAACAGAAAGAAAGAAACAGCAAAGAGCAAAAAGATTATACAGGAGTTGGGGCTCTTTACAAAAAATGGTTAGTTATGGCAGTTCTAAACGCGAACTATCAGGTATTTCGGCGATGGCTCCGGGAAGGTGGTTTCACATGGTTGAGGAGCTAGGAATAAAAGAGGCATGAAAATGTTTTGTACGACTAGATGGAATGCCAACTTTGTGATGGTGATCGATGCTTGCTGATACATAATGTGGTGCTGTTAGTATCCTTCCTATCAGAATCGAATTCTTATGACAAATGTTATGAAACAATCATAGACGAAACAATGTTCTACGTTGTGAAATGAGAGGTAATGATAAGCTTGATTTCATTTCAGTCAGACTAGATGTACGATGATAGTTGGGAAGTATAAAACGAAATACGCGATTTTGAACAGCTTCCAATTTTGAGCGGATTACAATTCTGAAATAAGCGATTCATGACCTGGATCCCAGAGGAAAACCGCATATTCCAATTTAGTGCGAACTAATGTTTTATAAAGCACTAATTTTAATGAGATGGGCGCAAGATAAAAATTTCTCCGGAGATAGTCTAGCATGTTATACCCCTGCCAGACGGGCACCTAAAAGGACCTTTACGCCAAAGGCCTTTAGGATTTTCAAATGACCTTTACGTTCTGCCGTGCCAGACGGCACAAGTAAATGTCATTTAGAGGATGTTTACAGCGATTGAACTCCCGTAGCTCGTTCAAACGCATAAAGCACGTTCACGCCAGAAAAATAATATTTTTGCGATATAAATAACTTTTTTAGTTTTTCTAAAGTAAACAAAATATTAAGAAAAACAAAATGACGAGTTCAGTCGAGTGAATACAACAATGTCAGCTTTAAGCCCAAGCACAGTGGTTTTTTGGCAAATAGCGGCAACCTTGAGCGTCTCCCGCTCGCTTGGATCATAGCGATCATATACTAACTCTAGAGGAAAAGGTCCGCCATTTTCCCATGCATTCTGGCTGCCGCAAGCGGCGGAGCATGCAGGCAGACCCTCGGGGTCCCACACACGGTTACCATGGCAACCGAAGCCCCGCTAACCCCGATCGCACCTCCGGAAAGGGAGTCCCATACCATTTGTTCTGCGAAGTTTCGTCGACAGCATTCGATTTCACAAACTTCAACAATCCACGAACTTACCGGGGGAAAGGTATTCGCGTTCCTTTCGAAGCTTTCTTTTTGCATAGCGCGCAGATGTACGGACTCGCGTCAACGCTAAACTAAACCAGATAACCGACTTCGCGGGTGGGGCGTGAGTGGGCGCGGCCGAGGAATACGAAACCGCGCAACCACCAGATTTCCGAGATTTCGACAGAAGAGAAGTTAATGCAACGTAATGAGTATATTGGTTTTTATAAGCATTAGAATAGCTCAGAATTTAGTTTACAACGTTAAATTATCACTGTTTATATTGCTGAGAGTTTTCAGTCTTCGCAATTACTATTGCGACTGTCGTCCTTCAGCTGGCAACACTGCTTTCTTTCCTCTCGTGTTCTGTCGCTCTCTTTCGCGATCTTTCACTCGGGACCCCGGGTGTCGGCGCACGGGATTTGCCACTCCTCCTCACCCACCTTTACCCCCTTGGCTTGGATACAGCTCGGACGGCTCGGAGGCGTCGCCAGCGTCGCTCGGTTCCTTGCTCGGTCCTGTAGCTCAGTGCGCGCGCTCCTTCCCGTGCTTTACGCTTTTGCCCTGTTTTGTTCGGCGTCGTGCTCGCGCTTGAGTTTCAACGCACTTGCCCCCTTCGATGGATCTTCCTCCCGATGTTGATCCGGCTACGATGGACCCTGCGTCTCGTGTCGCGTTCCTGGTGTGCCTGCGCGCCCACCATGAAGGTGCTTTAGCTTCGCTGAACGGTTCTTTGGCGTCGATCACGGAGGCTTTGACGTCAATCAGCGCCGACGTTCAATCTGCCCGACGAGAAGCTGATTGCCTCGAGGAAAGGCTCCTTGCAAACAGCCTGGTCATCGCTGCAGCGATAGCAGGAGAAACGACCATGCCGCGGAGCGTCCAGGCGTACTTTCGGGGTGAACGATGGTTTGAGGATACGCTACCGAACCTGCCGGAGAGCCACTTCAAGCAGGCCTTCCGGGTGATGCCGGCGACCTTTCGGTACATCGTGGACGTTTGTCGGCCCCACATGGAGCGCCAGGTCACCCCTATGCGCCCGACCATATCGGTCGAGAAACGAGTTGGAGCTGCGCTCTACAAGCTGTGTTCCAGCGCGGAAGACAGGACCGTCGCCCACTTGTTCGGCCTGGGGCGGTCAACTGTCAACGATAATTATAAAGAGTTTTGTCACATCGTCGTTTCCGAGCTGGAGCGCGACTGGCTCAAGATGATGACCGCCGCCGAACTCCCCGACCACGTCCGCGAGTTCCAGGCTGCGCTGGAATTTCCACAGGGCATAGCCGCGCTGGACGGCTGCCACTTCCCCGTGTCGCCACCTAAAGTCAACGCCAGCGACTATTACAACTACAAGGGCTGGTAAGTAAACTAATTAAAAACAATGTAGCTGCGTTTAATGAATTTCAGTAGGGTAGATTGTTGGGCTAGTTGGTTTTGGAACTTGGAATACATTTTAGCGCTCAAAACACAAGGACACAAAGACGAGAATCGCACTGTGGTTTCCGATTCTCGTCTTTGTGTCCTTATGTTTTCAGAGCTAAAATGTATTCCGCGTTTAATGAGGTGGAAATTACGAAACATTACCAAAACACGAGATGCTAGCGGGCGATTGGCAGCTCGTGATTTTCAATAATGTGCCGTGCTAGCTCTGATAACAGCTTTAGGAAAACCCGAAGCCTCACATATTATGTGTAAAAAACTGACGCATGCATTGTATAATTTTTCTCCAGGTACAGCATCATCCTCCTGGCCCTTGTAGACCACCGGT
This sequence comes from Ixodes persulcatus, assembly GCA_013358835.2. Lineage (NCBI taxonomy): Eukaryota > Metazoa > Arthropoda > Arachnida > Ixodida > Ixodidae > Ixodes > Ixodes persulcatus. The sequence continues at coordinate 14,526 of JABSTQ010003899.1, forward strand.
ACCGGTTCCGGTACGTCAACGTGGGGACGCCAGGGCGGTGCCACGACGCGCACGTCTTTCGGAGGTCGGCACTGGCCAAAATTCTGGAAGGGCCAACGTTTACAACGCCAATGGTCACCATCAACGGGACTGCCGTGCCGCCGCTGGTTCTCTGCGACCAAGCCTTTCCTCTGACGTGCAACATGCTGAAGCCATACGCACGCAAGAATGTCACGGGAAAGTCTCCGCAGGAGAAATTCAACCGGCAACTGTCGTCTGCACGTAGGGTCGTGGAGAACGCCTTCGGCAGGATCAAGGCACGGTTCCGCTTCATCATGAAGCGGCTGGAGTGCGACGTGGACAACGCCCGCTTCGTTATACGGGCTTGCTGCACGTTGAACAACATCTGCGAGCACTTCAATGATGGCGTGGAGTCGCAGTGGCTCACCGAAGTTGGCACGGAGGCCCGCCTCTACGAGCAGCCAGTCTGCAACACGGATGCCGTGGCAGGCAATGGTTCGAGTGTCCGGGACTCCATTGCTGCCTACCTTCACCAGCACTAGAGTGAAGAGCGAAGCAAAGGCCCTTTCGGGTTCCACCGGAACAAAGGCCCTTTTGAAGACCAGCAGAGCAAAGACCCCTTCACCACCACAGAAGAAAAGGCCCTTTTCAGCGCCAGCAAAGGCCCTTCTCAGGGCCAAAAAAATTTGGCTTTAGAGCTGACTTCTTTCGGTGCCTCCTCCCGTTGTCTCAAATGAAGTTAAACCGCAGTATTTATTTGAACATTTCAGCCATTTTTCAGTTTTTTATCTTTTTTTTTTATCTCTGAATGAAGAGAGTAGAGGTGTGCACGTTTCAACTTTGATGCCCCATCTGGCAGGGTAGCACGAGACGCAGTTTGGGCACAAGTTCCGGGCCGAAGGCTTCTCAAAAAAGGGTTGAAACTTACTTTTGAGTCACTAACATAGTACTTGTGTCCACTCTGCATTCCTGTCTGGCCTATCAGTACTAGATGTGGCACTTGCTGCATACTATTGGCGAGGAGATCAAGGCCTGCATGTTTGCTCCTCTAAACATAATCAATAGTAGATCCCCTTAGCACCCTTTAGGTAGCCTGGATGAGCACCATCCTCTGCCCCATTACCTGCTTCAGTGGTCATGCTCAGAATGAGGTCACATTAACAAGTTGCTAAGACCGGCAACCAATTGTGTCTCAAGAAATTAAATTAATAGGCTGCTAAGACAGGCAATCTTGTAGTTGTATTCACATTGCAAATGAACTGTGGAAGCTCGCTATCAGCTCGCACTCGGCAGTCGCGCACACACAGCTGTGGCCGCCAGTGAATGCGACGTAGTTGCGACGTGACCCGGACTTTCGTCAAGCTTCGGGCCGGTCACGGATCTACTAACCAAAGTTCATGCGAAGGCCTTGTCTTCTAGGTGGCATTGCTCCGAACCCATTTGTTGTCCCCACACCTCGGTGTTTACCCGACACAAGGTCTGTGGACATGCCCACAGGCCTTGTGGTCATGTTCGCCTCATCTTCTACAATAGAGCGCAGGGTAGTGTAACATACAAATACTAACACGAAACAAAGCGACATTTATCGTTAGTGCCGGATCTCTCCCGAAAGCAGTCGTCGGAGAATGCGAGCTTGACCCACTTCGGCTTTTGTGCCGAGCTGGGCATATGCACCGTGCATGCTGCATTCTTCATGCAGGCCGGAGTAGTAACAAAAGAGCCCCTCGTTCCCCGCAAGCGACCGGAGAACACAAACTCCAGCCGAACGCTGACGCAGCGTTCGGTTTCGTCAGCGAAGCGCTGGCTCATTGTTTTTTGTCGTCTCCATCTGTGTAGTTCTAAAGTTAGTCACTTGGGGTGCCAGGGTCTGATCTCCTCCTCAATATTAACTGGAGGTACTGGAGCTTCGGAAAGATTCACCCTTCTCGCCCTGTCAGTCACTATAACAGCAAGGCACAGGAGTGTCAGTGTCCATAAAATTTTACTTTTGTGTCTGGGTGGGGCGGGAGAATGAATATTAATGTGTAGTAGAACACTTTGAATCGTGCATGTTAACAATAAAGACATATCAAATACCATAGCTAGATGAATAATTGCTCCCAAGTACAACACAAATGTGCTCAATCCGCTTACTTTGGTGCTTTATTCAAGAAAGCTATCATGGCTGCAGTCAGCTCTTCCTGCGCCTTCGCAGCACGTTCCTGCTGCTTTAAAGCACGTTCTTGTGCTTGCAATACAAGCTCTTTCTGAGCGAGCTCCCGCTCCCGGAGCTCGAATTCCTTCGTCCGAGCGGCTTCGAAACTCAAACGGAGGAGCTTCTGCTCCTCAATTGCTGCCCTAATGAGGGCAGTATTTGGGTGCTGTGCCCTCTTTCTCGGAGGCGCCCTCGCTGGCACGGACATGCTGTTGCTTGCAGAGGTGCTTGCAGCGCAGCTGGTGCTAGTGGTGCTCGCCCTCCTTGAGTTCGCAGCCAAGCTTCCTCCTCTGTGCCCGCTCAAGTCCGGTGCCTCGAAGCTTGCTCCGGCGGCTGCGACGTCATGTGGGTCGTCTCCCATGTCCATAGGTGGCTCCTGAAATATCTCGCCATCCTCTAAATCTCCATCCTGCAAGCCTGCAAGCAACTGAGAAAATTTCCATACAATCAGATTTTTATCTTAAACTGCAATTCAGGTATTATAATCCATCTCACGACAACTTGGCAAACTGTGGAAGCTACAACCCTCCTGATTCCAGAAGTGCATCGGCGTGAGGCATGTGACACCATTGAACAGATGTACGCATCGCGACACTGCTAGCGCGAACACGACATCGGCGCATTTTCGCATTTTGCTTGTAAATAGTATTAGCGAGCACGAAATTTTATCGCTTACATTATAGAACCAAATAAGCTCTTTCCGTAGCTATACACGAACTCAACTCTCCTACGTCACGCCGCGGTGGTGGCGCGTCGATCGCACTTCCGGTCTGGGGTGGTGGGCAGACGTCGCCGTGCGAGACATGCATTCCTGTGTTCTCTCGGAAGAAACCAGACAAAAAACCTGCCTTCTCGTCAAAATACTGCGACGGGGCTGTACCAAGAGAGCCTGGAAAGGTTTGAAGATCAGTTTTTGTGTGTTTCTGCCACCTCCGTTCGTCCGAGAACGTGGATAGTAGCCGTGAAAAGGGCAAAGCAGACGCTGTCGAACTACGATTGCTTGTGCGGGCAACACTTCGTGGTCGCCAGATGTATTTCTTTTGTTCCAACGTGAACGAGAGAAAATCGCCAAGTTGTCCGGACCAGCCACGGGTTCAGTGCGTCTTCAAATTCACACGGCCGCCTGATCTTTCGAACTTTTGTCTGCTCTTTCAAACTTGTCTGCTTTTTGTCGTCTGCTCAATCAAACAAAAGCGGCCCATAGACCAAACTTTGACCCGGTGATTGCAATAAGAAGTAATTGCAGGCCTCAAAAGACTTAAGTAGGCTCGGTGTAAACAGTAGATACAAGATGTTGATCATTGGTACCAGTGGCCATCACCGACTTGTTACGCTTGGTATGTTCCCGCTTCCGATTTTCAGTATCGACGTCGATCATCGCCGCTACCTTCTATACTTTTGCAGAACGAGCGACGTCGCCACCGAAAATAGCTAGAAGAATCTCATCATGGTTTTGACGTCCATTCTGCGGCGTTCATGCGAATGAATCGCCACACGTCAAATTATTTACGCAAAGCTTAGCGGCGTAACGAGCCTTGATAATTTCGCTCAGGCGATGGAAGTGGTAAGACCTTGCTATGAGGATGTAGAATCGACAATTCCAACGCGAAAACGAGTACGCATACTCACACAGATGCCGACAACGTGACATTCCAATGGTTTGTTGACGCGGGACGCGGTGCTTGCCCGCACCATTGCGCATGCGTTCGAACTGTCGTCTGCTCGTTCAAACTTCTCTGCTTTTTGTCGTCAGCTCGTTCAAACGACAGCGGTCCGTAAACCAAACGTTGACCCGGTAATTGCTCTAAGAACTAAGTGCAGGCCTCAAAACACTTTTGAAGCTTGGTTGGGGTAAGTAGGCTAAGTGTAAACAGTAAATACAAGAAGATGTTGATCATTGTTACCAGTTGCCGTCACCGACTTGTAATGCCCGATTCTACTCTGCGGTTTTCAGTATCGACGTCCACCATCTCAGCTACGGTCCAAGCTTTTGCAGCCCGAGCGACGTCGCGACTAAAGATAGCGAGCAGAATCTCATCGTGGGAGTCAGGCTCTAGCGCCAATTCTGCGGCGTCCACGTGAAATGAATCGCCGCACGTCACATTATTCACGCAAAGTTTTGCCTCGTTAATTTTGCTGAAGCCGCTCAAGTAGTCGGACATTGTTAGGAGGACGTAGAATCAACAATTCCAACGCGAAAAAGAGCACGGGGGCTCCCACCGACGCCGACAACAACGCAATTCAATGGTTTGTTTATGGGCGACGGCGGGCTTCTTGCCCACCGTCCACCGCGCATGCGCGGCGCCGGTGGCGTCCGCTAGGGGCGCTTTGGTTTGTTTGTAAACATGAGTTGGTGTATAACAACTTGAATGACATCCCTTGGTTTCAAAGAAAAAAACTGGAAAAACCGGCGATCGCTTGTTTGCGCTAACAGTGTCGCGCTCTGTGCCATCACTTCCGGACGCAAGGCCATGAGGAATCTGCTGTCATCTTTGGCCTCTCCGACTTCTTCCTTAACTATATTCAATGAACTGACACCCATCCACCAACTGCTCGCTAAATAACGACCTGGCCACCACCTTTGGTCATAAGTCTACCAATTACAGCACTGGATTTGCCTATACTCCGTTTCACGATAACTTAGCAAACTGTGGAGGCTACGGCTCCTGCGACCCAATAACAGCGTTGGAGCGAGGCATGTGACACTATGTCACAGAAGCGTTCATGTCACTGCGCCAAAATCAAGACCTGGAGGAACTGGCTGTCATCTGCTGATCAAGCAGATGACAGCCAGTTCCTCCAGGTCTGCTGCGAAACCAACCAACTAACAGTAAAAGAAGCCACTACTAACAGTAAAAGAAGCCTAGAACTATTTTTTGTCACGGACAATGCTGTTGTTGTGGTGGTAACGAGGCTTAGCTCCGTGGCCTCGATTATGGAGTGTTGCCACGTGCCTTGCTCCGACGCTCTTATTGGGTCGCGGAAGCTGCAGCCTCCACAGTTCGCTAAGTCATTGTGAAACGGAGTATAGAGCTGCTTACCCGACAAGTGAGAGACCTGCAGTCGCCTGCTCCACTTTCAGTATCGTCGCCATTGCTGTGCCGATGGCCCGTCTAGGAACCTCCAACGAGGGCACATAAAGGGCAGTAGCCACCCTTTGGAAGCACTAGTGTAGCCTTTGAGGTATTTCCTCTTCTATTTGACGGAGGACGAGTCCTAGTTCATGCAGAATCGCTGGATCTCTGACAGGCAGGTCGGAAGCAGACGACTTGCTTTTCATATAAGAGCTTGCCGATTTGTTTGTAAACACGAGTTGGTGTTTACAGGAACCGTAGAGTATCCAACACTGGAGAAACCTTGTTATGAAAGATTGATATCACCAGCCGACCTGCACTACTGCAGGCTGTGGGGATTGTGATCCCTCAACATTCTGTCGCGTCAGTGTTTTGGCGCGCCGTGGCGGCCGCGCTGACGTAACGAGAGGTGGCGCTGCTTAACACTGTGAGTGGCTTCCTCCTCTCCCCCTTTGGGGCGATTTCCGTAACGAACCCCCGCACAAAGAAGATCGACGTGTCGCTCCTTGATTGGCCACTTCGCCCCCGCTGTTATCTCAAAACCAGCGGACAGCGGGAGCTGGCTTCTCTTCTTCCTGGGATTTCGGCGGCGGCGACAACGGGGAACCGTCCGGCGCACCGGTGAGCGTTTACCCCGTCTTTTGTATCTTTGTGAACGACCGCTCGGCCGTGGGCGATCTCCCCACCGACGGCGTTCACCAGCTGATTGCCGCTGTCTTTTGTTATTTGTTTTGAATTGTAAATAAACAGAGTTTATCACCGTTACCAACGTGACTGGTGTCTCATTGCGCTCGACGAGCAGCATGCCACGCGAGTACGAACCCGCTTCGCGGTAGAGCGTCTCGCCGCGAACGTGGTACTCCCAAAGGCAGTGGCCCTAAGGAGACCCACAAGGCGTAGCACGGTCCGAGCAGCTCTCTTCAACCAGGCTGCTGTTGTTAAGCGGCAGCGACCCCATGAACCTATGGATGGCGAAGAAGTAGGCCCAGGTCAGCTTCGCGGATCCCGTAATGGTGCCTTCCCCCGAATGTTTCCTAAAAATTAAGGCAGCTGTAAGTGTCACATTCATGTAGCTCCGTAAATGTACATGCAACACACACAAAACCTAATAAACAGAAATCGCTTTGCAAACCACCTTCAGATTGAAGATCGGCACACATATGATGCTACCTGTTTTACATGGCTTGCATGTGACGTCATGGCATTGTGCAGGTGGCCAGTTCTACTTATTATTGTGGAGAAAAACAAGCTCAGTGGGGTGGAACATATGCTGCAGAAGGGACACACACATACCAGCTGCCACAATGCCAAGTGGTATGATGTCAGTGCAAACCGCGTGTATACTGTGCCTGCACATAAAAATCAGCATGTTTTACTTTCTAATCATATCGCAATGTCCAACATCAGGTTAGGCCTTCTGTGGCATTGCGTGTTATTGCTTACAACATACAAATACATATAGTATAGTTGAAGTCAAAGGGATTGATGGCTGTTTGAAAGAACCTCAAAAATCTGTTTCTGAACATGTCAAACTAAGTTTTTACAAAGGTAGCCGAAGCATGTGGGCATATGGATCCCACTGCTTCTAGGTGGAGTATCGACGGCAACCTCTGGGCTGTGTGAAGCGCCTCAACGAGGAGGGGAGCAACCAAAACAAGCCACCAACAAGAGTTGTCATCACCGACGCCGACGCTGAAAAATGCTGTACTCGGTGCCTTCACTGCTGACGACGCTGAGAGCACTGCTGATATCTGTCGAGTCCGACTGTTGCGCTAATCAGACCCCTTTGGGTCGCAGTGGGTAGGAATTTCATGTTTTTCATTTCTGACTGTTTACTCAAGTTTCTACAGTGAAATTTTTGTACCCTTGATGCACGTTCACCGTTACCTTTATGCAAAATTGTAGCCTGATACGTTTAGAAACCGATTTATGCCGTCCCTTCAAACAGCCATCGATCCCTTTGACTCACCCTGTAGATTCAAACGGATTTTGCTCCTAGGTGAGTTTAGCTTTTCAGTACCGATGCGTTATGTGGTTTGAGGCTCGGAGATCATGAAACATGGCAAGTCAGCTGTGAAGCTTTGAAGCGTGCTGCAGGCGAGGACGGCTACTCAACACGCGTACGGGCTACGCAAAGGAGCGGTTGCCGAACACGGCACGCGAGACAAACACTGCGGGTAGGCGAGCCCTGTCTGCGCGCCGTACAAATTGAACGGTCGTCCCTATCGGCCCTGTTTGGCGTGCGTGTGTTCGTACTACTAGCAGGCTACACCAAACGTGAGAAGTTTTCCTTACCGATAAGTGCTGCACAGATTCTCGATCTTGGTGTGGACCTGGTCCCTTGTCGTTTGAAAGCCCAGGGCATTCAACACTTCCGCGATCTCGGCGTAAACGGCACCGTTCCTCTTGGCGCGACGGAGGTCCTCCAGCCGATCCTCCCACAGCCGAATCAGCGCCCAGGTCGCGTGAACGCTCCAATGGACGCGCGGCGACCGCTTCCTACTCGTCGACGCTCCTCCGTCGTTCGACATATCGCACGACACGAGAGATATAGAAATATATATGTACAAAAAAAAGATTAAATATATACAGTACAGTTAGTAATACACTATTAAAGGATAATAAAATATAAAGTAGAGAAATAAAAGCTAGATAACTATGGTTGTAAGAAAAATCGAAAGGGGGAAAACCGAAGTGCCGAAGCGAACGATGCGAGCAGGCGAGCAGCGGGACGACTAGGCCTACTAGATAGCTGGGGCCGTGAGTACAGAAAACTATTAGTAGAGCGAGGTCTGTAAAAAATATACGTCAAACACGCTCTTTTTTAATAATAAAATTACAAAAGTATTGACTTTAGATATCAGTACGATATTTAATTTCAATCCGCGTCTCTAGTGTAGACCGCTGCTGACGAGAGTAGGCCTTTAGCAGCCGTAAAGGAGTTGCGGGAACTCAGGTTCGCGAAACGGACCTTTACGCTAAATGCCATTTGAGTTGCCGTGTGACACTTATACCCCTGTCAGACGGGAAAGTAAATGTCATTTTGATCGAATGTCATTCACCGCTCGGCGAATCAGCTCGTGATCCTCTTTCTTCACGTGATCCTGGTTCTTCATTGCTCACGCTCATTGGCCGAACTGTAATGTCATTTTGCTTAAATGTCATTTAACGTGCCCGTCTGACAGGGGTATAAAGGTCCTTTGGCGTAAAGGTCCTTTTAGGTTCCCGTCTGGCAGGGGTATAACTCATCTTTCTGAAAAGGTTTATTTCCAAAAACTATCGATTTCAAACCAGAACCAAATCTTTAGCTGTCATCATTACCACCACGGGGTGCCACGTGAAAATATCGCGTCCCTGATTGACTGCTGCCGCTTCAAACGGCTCCGAGTTGTTCGAGTTGCTCGTCCGTTCCGAGCCGGGCCCGATTTCAGCAGTTCGTGTCGATCTAGGGAAAGCTAGGGAACAACCCGCCAGCAACCTCAAAATTGCTGGAAAAGTTGCCCCGTCTGAAGCGGGCCTTAGCAACTAATGTTTTAACATAATTTTTTTTTTGTTAAGCAGGTTTTACGTTTATAACACTGCTGGAATGGGAGTTGTTCTAAAACGACGAGTTGAGCACGTCCGTCTCAATCCCGATCGCTTATGAAATAGGCGCGCTTCAGAAAAGTCGATCCGGCGCGCTGCAAAATGATAATAAAAATCGCGATAACAAATATACCTGCCAAAATAAGAAATTAGACGGATAAGAGAACGTTGGCAAACGCCTGGGCATCGTTCAACATTGAATCGAAAACGCTCAAGGTATAACATATATTAAATGTTTTTCAATAATCTAAAGCAACTCACCGAAGCAAATAGGGACCTCGTCTGGAAAGACCCCTGTTTTCTCGCTATTCATCTTCATACTTACCTGGTGTCGGGGCGTCTGTGATCAACGAGGCAGAGCCCTCAGGGCGAGGCGCGGCCATTGCACTCCGGCCGTGTTGACCCCTGCCACTTTCTCAAACTGAGATAGATGGGACATGCAATTTTTGGTAGTGGGGGAGCAGCGTTCGCGCTATCCCCCTCCCTATTCAATTGGCAAAGAAAGAAGTTGATGGGACGAATCACCGGAGATTCGACTTCGGACAGATTAGGAAATTTCTGAACTTCCCGAAACGAATATTCGGCTGATTCGGAGATTTGTCGCTGGTTGCAGACGGCAGCGTGAAACTTGTAAACCTCGCGAATGCGGTCAGTTATGTTTTTTTTTTGTTGAAAAAACGGTTAAAGTGCAGGCGAGCTGGTGTAATTTATACATAATGACTGAAAACCTGAGACTGTGGTTTGAAAACGGAAAATCGTCCCTATCCCTACTTCACGATTTTCCGTTTTCAAACCACAGTCTCGGGTTTTCAATCATTATGTTTTTTTTTTGTCGGTGACAGGTCAAGAATAATAATAAGTTTTATTTCCATTGCGACAATGGGGGTGACAAGGGAAAAAAGCTGAGCAGTCAGCTTGACAGGTCCCGGTCACCCTACAGGTGCCGCCAGGGGGCATAGGCGTAAAAGAAAATAAAGATAATAAAAACAAATAATAGAAAAGTAACAACACTCGTCTAGATACACAAAGTAAAAGGAAAAAACAATGCACACGCAACTTGAGGCGTCTATATAAAAAAGGAAAAACTTTCAGAACAAAAGGAAAACACTACACGATAAGAAATACACGAAGGTCACCGTGACAAAGGAAGCAATAGTCAAATACAAGGACCATGAATGCATCTAACAGCCATGACCGTCTGACGAGAACAATGATCGAATTGTTTTAAATGGCAAGTTATTCAAATTCAAATTTCTAGATTCGTACTGATTTAGTAAAGTGGGTATCCTGTATCTTAGCATTTGTGTGCCATAATTTGTCCTTGGCGTGACCACACCCCAACACTCGGCGCCGCGCGTAGGATAGACAGTGGTATTTCTTGAGACGTTCCCAAGGTTCATTAGAAAGTTTGTATTCCTGCTTAGTTCTATTTTTAAACTTG
>JABSTQ010003900.1:0-28515 GCA_013358835.2 Ixodes persulcatus
CCCGCCCTTTAGCACGTGCTCCATGCCTTCCGCTTGCTTTGGCTGGGACGGCGTGCCGAGGTGCACGAGACGGCGAAGCGCTCCCAAAGGTAGAGCTGGTACTGGAGCGGGAAGCTGAAGCTCCTTCAGGTCGTTCTCATCCCTTCAATGGCTATAGTGTATTATTGTTCGTGGCATCAGTCGTGTGCCGCGTGGCGCTGATAAGTTACTTAATGACGACAAATGGCGTCTAATTAGTGCCGAAGATATAAACCTTTGTTTTACAGAAAGGCCATCTCCGGTAGAGATCAAAGACAGTTCTTCGCGAAGACCCGAAGGACACGGGCGCGCAGAGGGAGAGAAAAAAAACACGTTTCTATAAGGTCTTGCGTGCCAGTCGGAACGCTCGTTAGGAGACGCACGCAAACTAGGTTCGCGATTGCTCCCTGTACACGAAGCGAATTCGCTCGCGGCATCTGCTCCGTTTTATGGGCTGATGAATGATGCACGACGCTCGAACAATGATGGCAAGTCCGCGACGCGGTTCCCTGGAAGGATACCGGACCTTCTGCACTCCTTAGTCCCCTTTGTCCGCTACAATATAATATGGGACTGGGACCTCCAGACGATCCGTGGGTGGGCATCGTTCGTTCGACAAAATAGGACGTGGAAGTGTGCTTTATTAAGCGTAGAAAGCCATAAAAAATTGTTGAAGGCCGACCCGTAATAAGAGGGAGAATATCTTCTTCTCTATTGCATATCTTCTTTTTCCCCCTACCTTTCTGCGGCGATAAGGAGACTCCCAGAAACACCTCCTTATAACGGAGCAGTATACAGTACTGGGTTTTCCGCTTCATCAACCGAAGGCCAACGCAGCACATATTGAACACGAATGTCTACGTCGCCGTTCGGCGGAACTACCTCTTCTCACTGATTGGACGCGAGTCCAAGCCGAACGCTGACGCGGCCCTCGCGCCAATCACGCCTCGCGCTGGGCTCCGGTAGGTGACGTAATACAAATCCAGCAAGTGCGTCGTTATCAACGTTACTAGATTGCTTGTTATCTCGAGAGCCGTGGCTCAAAGACCCCTAAACCTAAGGGACCTTACCTAAACCGGCTCAAATCAAGCAAGGAGGGGAAAAAGTATAAAAAGAACAAAAAGAAAGAGACGGAGACTGGAGAAGAATTTCAGGCGGGCTGAGAAGTATATATACTTCGTCGAAAACGTTTCTGTCGAACGCTAAGGCGGCGGTGACGCTGTCATGAATGGTACGAGAGAGACAGTGTGTAGGCGCTGCCCGAGGCGCGTTTCTTCCTCGTGTGACAAATCCTGTCTTATTAGTCTTTTTAGACTTATTGGTCTTTTTAACGTTGGCTAGGTGTCGCAAGCTACCGACCGTTACAAAGGGTATAGCCATTAACGTCCATCCATCCATACGAAAACTGTCTGCAGACATATTGGAAGCATGCATAAAGCAAACGTGCTTCGATTGTGCTTGAGAAGCGTCCGCCGATAATCCTACCATCGTGTCTGCAGTGAAACATCGTGAATGTTGTAGATGTACGAGTGGTACGACTACGGCTTAAAGGGGCCTGCGAGGACCACCAACTGGCGAGCCAGATGAATATACACAAGTTTTTTTCATGCAACAGCGAATTATTTGCGGAAGTTCGTGTATTATCAACCACTTCTTAGAGGTAAGGATTTCATCTGTGTTTCTTTATTTGCTTACGTGGCATGTCTTTGGTTCACAAACATGTGGTAGTTCACTCGATATACCGTGTGTCAAAAAAACAAAGAGGCTTCTCATCGGGAAAATAAGCTGCACACTGCGGAACGCTCAGTCTTTGCTTAAAGGGGCGATGCAACGATTTTTGTATTTTGCGCAAATACCGCTTAGAACGGATCCCTGACGTTAATGACCTGTGAAATACCCGTTCGTTTTTCACCACACGCAATCGAAGTCGCAGAAAAATAAAGAAAAGCGAGCAGCGTTCACCTCCTCAACTCGCAGCCAGAACAAGCGGCCACGTGATCTGGAGCCAATTATATGCCGCCAATGTTGATCATAGCCATGCGCTGGGGTTGGCAAGGCACAGGACACGCGTGAGTTCCAGACATTCTTATGGTTCGGCTGTTGTCGTCATTGCAGCGGTTGGACACGGCCACTACCCGAATGCTTCTCGAGCTATCGATTATCACGAGCTCAAATCGAGTGTCCACGCAATGCTCGGGTCCAATCTATGAGCCGCATTCAAATATCGTCACTGGGCGGTACTGCTACCGCCCAGCTACGTCATCAGTTTTGCGAAGGAGAGATTGAATGAAAACACTCGGTTTTGTCCTCGCAATTACAGCGCAACAAAGAAATTTCTTGGTCAGTGGCGTTGCGTGCGAGTATCCTTGAGTCCCACTTGTGCCAGTAAGCTCGTGTAAAGTGAAAAGCATTCCAATTGAATATCGTTGCACCGCCCTTTAAATGTGGCGCTATATCGGCTTGGACCAGATGCCAAGGAATCGACACTTGCCTCTATATTGTTAAAAACGTTATAAAATATATTGGAAAGCGTTTTTTTTTTTAATTAGAAAGGAATGGTGTTAATGCCGTCTGCCACCGAGAACGGGCCACATTTATTCGATTAAAATGTCAAAACTATAAGCTAGATGAAGTTTTGAAACTTTGGCATCGGGTTCCAACCGCCAGCGCTACATTTGAGAGGATTTTGAGCCTTCGTCAATGCGTATTAGCCAATATGTGAGCTCCACATTCATCGATCAATCATCGTTTTATTTTCATCTATATAAGTTCGGATGCCGGGAGGTAGTAAAAAAAATCAACAGTTATGGGCTTGACAAGGTTTGGACTCTCCTGGGTTCAATCCCCACCCCCTGCTCGTTTCGATCTGGATGAGCATCGTACCGGCGTGCGGTCGCGTACCACTAGTGCGTGGTGCACGTTAAAGACCCCAGGCTAGAGGTTGTACAGAATAAATTCCTCATCTACAGCTGAGAGACAAGTCGACCGGCAAGGCTAAAGTTCTAGGCTGTATAAACATACACACACACACAATTTTTTTTTTCTTCTTGACAAGACTAGAGTTACAACAAGAAAACAACAAAAGCGAAAAACAATAGCCAAACCTCAATCGCGATTCACATGGTCCGAGTTTGCTTGGAAATTCACAACTGGGACCTCAAACACCGCAGCTTCCCCCAGCCTTTTTTTTTTTTTTTTTTTTAGGCACGAGTAACGTTGCCACTGCGAAATCGCAAGAAAAAAAAATGCATCTTGTGAATCGGGGATAACCGTGTCTCAAATAAATACATAAAGGAGGAAAACAACAACAACAACAACAGCAGCAACAACTACAACAATAACAACAAACACTTGTAGTTGCTATTGCAATGTTGTGAAAATACTTTTATTGATTTTCCACAGCAATAGACCGATCTCACAAGCGTTCGGCGCATGCGTGACGCCGCCATAACTTTAGTTCGCAGGAGGCAGGCAGCAGTGCACAAGACGGCTCGTGCCGCCTCATGCTCCACACACGCAGAGCTCCAGCGAGGTTTTCGCACGTGTAGAAAGACCAAGACTAAAGCTCCCTCGATGCATTGCGGCAGCGGTGGCGTAGTCAAACTGGCTAGTGAGATCGGTCTATTACTATAGGGGGTATTCACTGGACGCCATATTTGAGGTCATTGTTTAGAGCGCATGCTCGGAACGAGCTCACAATCATAGCCTGCTAGTACCGGCAATGTTGATGGTGCGGAATGCACGTTGCAAAAGAACTGCGGAAGCTCGCCGTCAGCACGCGCTCAGCAGCCGCGCACACAGATATGGCCGCCAGTGAATACTCCCTATACTTTAGGTGGTACGGTGCTTTTTGTGATTCCTTAGAACGAAGCCCGATTCGCACGGTGCGATTTTACTCGGAGATTTTGAACGTGCCACAGTAAGCACCACTCGTTCCACCGCACCTTTTTTTTTTTTTTTTTTTTTTTTTCATGCCACATTAGCGACGTTGCAGTTGCAAAATCGCGAGTAAAATCTGACAATGTGAATCAGGCACGACTGGTTCTCTCCATGACTGTTTTCCCTTATTTTTTGTTGTTTCGCGGTAACTGCAAGCCCTGCTTGCTTTTTTTAATCTCGACATCGCAAATCATACTGCGGCATTACGGTTGTGTAATACACTAAAGGCCGGTTCAGACACTTGCGTTTGAGTGCGTTTGACTGCGTTGCGGCGAGAACCGAAAGCGAGTCACCGTCACATCTGTGCTTCGTATGAAGCGTGGAATTCAATCCAAGGAATCATCTTGGCACGCGATATAAGCAGCAGGATGTCCTAGTTTCTCGCTGCCGCAACGCAGTCAAACGCAGTCAAACGCAACTGTCTGAACCAGGCTTAAGTGTAGCCAGTGAAAGCCTCGGTGCAAAACGCACCTATGACGTGATTGTGCTAAGCAGGGTATTGAACCGAACCCGAACCGTGAACCGAAAACCGGAAAAAACCGTTATTTTCGCGCGAACCGGAGTTGAACCGGAACAAAATAAATTTTTTCGCTCCGGAACAGAACCGATATGTTTTCCATGCGGTTTTCGGTTCATACGCGAAGTCAGGTCGCGTGAAAAGTGCGTGGCTAAAAACAGTTCCCTTAAAAAAAAAACATAATAATAAATAAAGCTTTTTGCACAAACCAGAGTTGATTTGGACCAAAATAATTTTTCGTTCCTGGGCAAAACTGATAAATTCTTTTTGCGGTGTTCCGTTCATGTAAGTCAAAAAGCGAGAAAAATAGGTAGCGGAAAGCTCTGTAACGTTCCATTATCAGGTTTTCACATAACGGTCGTCTTCATAATTTATAAAGTTCGCCTCGAGAACTCAAACGAAATAAGCACAGTAACTACAAATTCTCCGGGATTTCTGGACTTATGTTGGTGCTCCAGCCATTGACCATGAGATAACTCTTTGAAAGGCACACGGGGCAACATCTCAGGTCAGAGGTGATAGATGACCCTCTCGCTTCAATCTCAACGTCAGCCAGGTATACAGCGTCACGTGTGCGTCTCCTCGCTGAAATGAACGAGGAATCTTCTGACTCCGAGGAAGAGGTCGGCTCCAGTGACCCTGAAGTTGAGTCCACGCTCTGCAATATCTACTGGAAAATCCTGAGAGCGCACTCTCTGACGATTCCGGCTTCCAAGAAGGGATGAGGCGCGCCGCTCACACGCTGCAGCTGGGAGTTAGGGACGCCTTGAAAGGTTCGGGCTGCCGGCACATTGTTGAAGAAATCCGTGCGCTTGTTAAGAGACTACGTGTGCAACCTGTTATGTCCCTGATAAAAAAGCTAGGGTTGACGAAATCAGTGCTTGATTGTCCAACGCGGTGGATGTCCACGCCGCATATGCTCACCAAGCTACTTTAACTAAGAGGCTTCACTGGAGGGTTGCTGTCAAAAGAAGAAAGCTCCAAGTCGACTGAAGACGTATGGGCGGAAGTCGAAATGCTCGCAGTATCGCTTCGCCCGGCAGAAGTGGCGACGAAGACATTGCAGAAGGAACAGCTCACTGTAGGAGGTCTCTATGGAGCATGGCTGAGGTGTTCTATAGACACTTCCAAGATATCGTCACCGTTAGGGAAGGCCTTGGTCCAGTCAATGAAAAAGAGGGAGCGACAACTTCTTGACACGGATGTATTCTGTGCAGCAGTGTACATGGATCCCCGCTACCGCCTTCTTCTCACCCTGAGCTAAAGTACCGGGCCACGTTGCATTTGACAAAGACTTGGAGCCAGATAACAGCTCTGCAATGCGAGCAAGGTTCTACCCTTTCTTCTGAAGCTGCGGCGGCTACAGAAGATCCGGAAGACGCCCTGGAAGCGCTCCTCAAGGAAAGAGCGGTTGAGGCTGGCGTGCACGTTCGAGCTACCAGTAGCCCACTTGATACAGCATGCCTCCTGCAAATACTAGACAAGGAGCCGCAGCTTTCAAGGGACGCTAACATGTCCGTTTCGAGAGGAGAGAAGGGAATGTCATTTAGAACTCTACGCACTGGCGCAAGTAGCCCTGGGAGTTTCTGCGACCCAGCTCAGCGTGGAGCGAGCCTTTTCTGCACTGAAATTCACTTTATCGTCTCAGAGGTGCCGTTTTTCTCCGGATATGCTTAACGACATCCTGCTTCTTCGGTCAGCTGTCTGACATTGAACTGCGCTTTCACCCGAGGTGCCCCAGCGCGAGCTCGTTCGTTCCACACAGTAATGTGAGCCTTTGCTTTTTATATGAAACACTTTTATAAAATATGCGTAGTTTAGCTTTTGCTGTCGTCAATTGTTTTTGTAGCATGAGTACGAACCGGTTCAAACCGGTTTGAACCTTTATTTTTTCCCTCCGGAGTTGAACCGGAGCTGAACCGTTTTCTCTGAACCGGAACGAAAACCGGAACGAAAAACATTTCGGTTCGACACCCTGGTGCTAAGTACACGTGCGTGCGCGCGCGTGTATATATGGGCGAGTGTATATGTGCGCGGGCACATATGCATGCACGCCCGTGTGCGTGTGTGCACTGGACGTATACGATGCAAGAGGAACGACTCATTTGACACGAACAATTGATCACCTTTTTTTTTTCTCTCTCTCTCTCTCTCTCTCGAACGTGAAAATGCCTATCAAGAAATCCTTTTAGTCACTGGTGGCCTCAGGAACGCAGACTGTATCGAGTCCTAGCATATCAATATAGCAACGCAGCCAATGAGGTTATGGCGTTCCTCGATAAGAACACCGAAGAACGCATCACGAATCAAAAACGTAAACGTTATAACTCGCGTCATTTTTTTTTTTTTTTGCATGAGCACAGTGAACAGTGTAAAAAAAATTGGGGCTCCAATCCACGCTGTGAAGGTGGTTGGTCAGCGAAGCTGTGGTATCACCTGCTACGACTTGCCTACTGGACTATACGAAATGCCGCCGCCGGCCGCAGCACGCCGCCGCTGGTCATATTGCCGTTTCTTTTCCCTTTGTCGCTCCTAGTATTTACGCTGCTCCTCGGGAGTCCTAACTATGCGTGGCCTATTCATCGAGGTGCTGCAGCAACAATGAAACCAGTTGCTATACTCCGTTTCCTCTTTCGTTTAAGCGCAGCGGATGTTACGAGCCATTAGAGCCAATCGGAGGCCGTGTGAGTGTTACGTAACCTTAGAGAGGGGGCACAGCAACGCGCGGAAAGCGTATCACAGGCCACGTTCACAGAACGGGATTGCAAGCTGCAACACGTCGCAAGCTGCCGTCGCCGCGGAAGCAGGCGCCGTAATCATCCATTATGCGGTTCGCACTTCGCACGAGGGCTTCGAATGACGTCAACCCCTTTCGAAGAAGCTGCAAACATAATCTTTACCGGAACGCGTGGGAGGGTGTCCCTATTGGTCCCACGCGCCTTATCATACATCATGTGGTTTTGATGCATGTTTTATGGTTTTCTTTATTAAACGGATACTGAGCTGTATGCTGTATGCCTGATTTCAAAGGAGATATGCTGTTTTGCCTTCAATTGTTCGCCGGAAGTTTTCTGCTTACAACGACGACATGAAAATTTCCTTGGTTGGTAGGGGTAAACAGCTTCGCTGTAAAAACAACAACAGTGCTTAGTGCTTATGCGGTGTTTGCGAGGACTATACTGTACCGCGAAGTGTACGTGCGTGGATGTGTAAGAGTATGTGCGTACACGTGTGTGTGCGTGCACACAGGTCATGTGCTCATCTTTTTCGAGCCTGCTAGCTGCACGAGAGTGCATGCGGAGTCCGTTCACCCCCCGTCGAATTTCGAGGGGGCGATGCGCGGCCTCTTCTTTGATCATTTACGTGACCTTCGCGCACGACGTGCCAACCGTTAGATCTCCATGCCACTTTGATACGTCGCGCGTGTGTGCATAGCAAGTACTTACACGCACGTGCGCGTGCTCTCACCTGTGCGTGTACATGGGGAACGTTCCTTTGTCCGTTTATCTGACTCGTGAACTGCGACTTGAGGGGCGATTGTGTAGGGATTTAGAATATACGCCGGCTGTGATGGCGTTCCGAAGTCGAGACGTGTCTCGGTCCGGGGCTTCATTCGCGGTGAACGAATGTAGGAAGGAAATCAAAAATGTTTTATGTCGTTCCTTTTTCTTATTTTTTTTCGTATGATAGTGGCGGTTAGAACGGTGTGTCGTTTAGGTAAGGGAACGCGATGTTTCGGGACGAATGAATCCGATACAAGTGCATGTACCTCTCCGCAGAAATGACTGGCTTTGGAATTGAAATCCAAAGAGGGTTGTTTGACGGTTCCAATCAGGAATGACTGATATAACAGCAAGACTCGAAGCAACGCTCTAAAAAAGTGCCGTATTTGACGTAACCCTAGAGCCCAACAATGCAGCTACGCAGTTCGATGAAGCAATGAGAATATATTACGTTCTTCGCACCATAAAGACATTGTATAAAAATAAATTGCGTTTATACTTACTTCGGGTTTGTTTGTATTATTTTGCGCATAATCTGGCAGAAAACAAGACTTTATTTAAGCCGGGGTCCCACTGCTCATACACCATATACAAAAGACAGTCTGCAAACCCGAGTCACCGCAATATCCGTGGTTCGAATGCCGCGGGCCCAAATTTCCTCCTTGAACTCATTATTGCCACGCGGCATTCGAAGCACGCATCTCGCGTTGACTTGCGTTCGAATCTGTATGCAGACTGATTCGTTGTGCCAATAGAATTCCCTGTACTCTAGCTTAAACGCCGCGATTTATTTTATGTCATAATGGAACGCATCGTTTTCTTTATTGCTGATGCTATTTGAAAGAGCCACCTGGTTAGACCTCTGAGCTGATGAGGACCATGGTGGGTATGCAAGTTGCAACCGTCTTCCTGCGCCATTTGTACAAGAATCTGGACTCGATCGGCAGCCGTGCAAGATGGAATGTTGAGTGCAGCGTTAGAGACGAGATACCGGCAACTCACCTAGGGCTGCCTCGGCTGTTTGTCCAAAATTACAGACGTTTAAGGAAAAGAGAAACTGCATGCAAGCTTCAACTTTTTTCCTTTCTGATCCTTGCACCAACAATTTTTTTTTAATTTTTTTTTTTTTTATTAGAACGCGCGTACACGACGATCAGCCTGTCTGACAAGATGGTCGTGATATCGACTTTTCGATTTGTTAGAATAAGGACGGTGCCAGTCAGAAGACGTGTCAAGAGTTCGATTCTCAGAGCGGAACGGAAGCATTAGTCAAGATCCGGCAGGAGGAAAAACCGAAAACACGCGGGCCTTTCGTATATTTGTCACTTGTCAAGTGTCCAGTTCATATCTCCAATTACGCGGAGCGAGGCGAACGCGGAAAATAAGGACGCCCGCCGGAAGTGTCACCAGTCCGAGTGAGCTCCGCGACGACTGAGGCGTCTTCGAAAAGAAACAGAGGATCGAGTCGTAAGGCGAATCGAATCGCTCGTATCGCGCGGGAACAGGACTCGAGACGATTACGTGACCGTTCCTCCGCAAGGTGTACATGTGTCGTGTCCCGCGGTATACGAACCGCTAACAACAATTTAATTAAGGTATGTTGTACTGTTCTAGCGTGCTTCATTCAACAGTTACTAGAGGTCGGGGATTTGGGAGGTAGACTTCGGAATTTTGAGCAGCCGAGTAGTTTGTTTTCAGACATCGTCGACGAGGACAAAATGTTTGTCCTCGTCCCAGTCGCGCTGTTTTTCACTGTGAGCTCCTTCCAACTCACCCAAATGTCCATCCAGACATCTGTCAGACGCATTTTGATCACTGCTCGTAAAAGCCGAACAGTCGATAGCCAGACATTTACCAATTGCCTTCTTCATTATCAATGGCTAATTACTTTGCACATGGTAAGCATATTAAACACTAACCGAGAATTGATCATCCTTGGCTCACATGGTTGGTAGTATCTGTAGTATCTTAAGATTTCGGCGTTTTCGTTTGTAATTACTGATGATTACAATATAGCAACGTTATACAAGTTCCTGAAGGACTTAACAATTCTTTAATCGTTTTAAACGATCTCAGGACGTTTGAACAGGGTGCTTGGCGACTCCTGAAACCAAGAAGAAGACGGCGCTACACATGCACATTAAACCTGGTGAAATCGGTATAATTGATTTAGTAATTGCTCACGCTGTGCTATGCTACTTTGGTTCAGGGGTCTGTACTTTTCATAACACCGAGAATATAGCTAAACATTGTGATCTAAGGAGAATACAGCGAGTGTCAGGATTGAACAAACGTTCTGTCCCTAAAATGCAATTTGCGCTGGGACACTGAGCCCGCGATATGTCGTGGCACACGTGTCGTGTAGTGTTCCGCGGTATGATCATATTTTCGAGTCCGAAAGTTTTCTGGGACTCGACATTCACAAAACGTTAAAAGGACCATGAAACGATTCTGAAATCGAATTTCATCCACCGATCGTTGTTAAAGGTGTGAAAAGAAACATAAAAACACAAAAATAGGGAGCCAAAAAAAATCTTCGCTATAGAACTTTTAAAAGAAAACTGGACTCTTTTGCGCCTTCTTTCCTTCGAAAGCTTTCTGCCTTTTCACTGCGATGCATCCGCGGAAACGCAGCACGTCAGCCGAATCCACGTCGCCTATTGGGTAAGAGCCTACCACACCAGCAACGCGATCGTAAACAATAGATAGCCGGCGAGTGTTTCCTAAAAGTTTTGTTAAATAATATTCAGATCCACATTTTGTAGCATAATTAAAGATGTGACCAAAAATGAAGCGTCATCTATCGTGTGGTAAACGAAGCAACTACTGCACCTGCGCAGTAGGGCCGATCGGGCCGACAGCGTCGTTCAGTTACTACTTCGCGACGACCAAAGAACGTTTATTTTTCTACGTGTTCTACTCGCGCGTCCCGACTTCAAGCAGCAAGAAAAAAGTACTTGAGACAGACCACGCCGAACAAGAACGCTGGATCCACAAACACCCGAGAAAAGCTACAACGGCGACGAATCCACCGGCTCCGACCAAGCGAGCTTGGCGGATAGGCCTAGCGGCCTCGCAGGCACTCCGACTCGGAACAGCGTTGCTTCAACGGTACTTGGCCAAGACCGTCTGCCCACGACTGGCTGGCGTGCTGAATGGAATATGGCCGGGCGACCCTTGTGGACCCTTCCCGTATTATAGTTTGATCGCTGACCTCAATTTTAGATTAAGAGGTGAGGTCAATCTCTTCCCCTTGTTTTCCGAGGCAGTGTTGATGAACACTGTCGTCGGAAAGGGACTCTCGTCGATTCTATCTTCTTGTTTTGTGTGATATAGAGCTCAAATAAACGCCGTATGGATTACCTTCGTAACACGGCATGTACACTTTGTTATTAGTATGCCATTTTTTATTCTGACACGACTGCACGTCACTGTCGAGCAATAACAGTTCGTGGGAGCTATGTGCAATGCCGGTCCAACCTTCCTTTGCCGAGTGTCACGTCAGTGTCGAGTTTCAATCGTAAAAGATCGGTCCCTAAGCGCTTACCAACAGCGCGAATACAGCACTTCCATCAAACGCACGCGTCCGCTCCGAGTGTGAACACGTATTTACGTGGCTCTTGCCGAGACTGTCGTAGTTCAAACGTATCTTTTTTTAACGTCGGCTCGCTCCTGCATCTCCGAGACCGCGAAAAACGCCGCGGCAATTTGTTTTCATCTAGGTCGCTTTGAAAATGACTGACACGGGCCGCCTTTTACCAACAATGACAGTTGGGCTGGAGTCTTCACCGGAAGACTCGCCGCACTTCAAAACAGGCATACCGGCGTATGGGACTAGTCCCATGCTGTCGCTGTAGCGCAACATATCTCATTGAATTTTGCTCAGCTGCGATGTGTCCATGCTAGGTCCACGCCTATCGCGGCGATGAGAGGCGCCGATTCCGAAAATACGTCGGTGACATCAGCGCCATCAGCGCAGTAAAACCTACCGGCACACCACCAACTCGCCGCCGCTAACGCTCCCATCTCCTACTGCCAAGAGAGCTTCCGGTTCCGGAAACAGGGTACGTCACGACCGTCAAAATTACGCCGCAGCTTGTTTGACGGTCAGTTGGAGAGAAAGAAAAAGTCGATATTTCATTAATTTTTTGTGTAGAAGTTAATAAACCGAGACGAAAACGGATGCCTGTTCGGCATTCAGTGAACATTGACGGTTTAGTGTAAAAGTTATCTGGCAAAAGTAAAAAGGTCATTTTATGGTCCCTTTAATGGCAAATCGACACAACGAATGTTGGTTTTTTTAATTTGTGCTCGCCACGGTCTCCTTATTTCTGGAGAACAAACGGCAGACGTATCAAAAGTGCGGAGGAATGAGGAGCTATCGATTCACACAGGAAGCTTATAAAACGTGGCGAGGATCGAACCAATCGTGCTCTAATTTTTCCACCTCGTATTGCGAACCAGAGTGCACGTCGTATCTCAGAATGACCGATAATGTATCGAGAAATGGCCGCGTCCACTGAGACTATATGCTATTCGTTTACGAAGATTTATTTGACAGATAAAGTTTCTGCAATATATACAGCTACACTTTGTAATTTTACAAAAAAAATGAAAGCCAATTACATCTCCTGAAAACTTTGGTTTGGGCTAGTTAGTCCATGGTAGGTATAAGGTTTAAAAGAGCAAAGAGACAGGGACAATAGAAAATAACACAAACGACAGGGACAAGGCGCCTTGTCCCTGTCGTTTGTGTTATTTTCTATTGTCCCTGTCTGTTTGCGCTTTTAAACCTTATACATACATCTCCTGTAACGCCGAATTAGAGCGCAGCTCTTGAGGAGGAGGAGGGAAGGGTACTGAGGAGAGGGTATACCCCTCCTCCCTCCTCCTCACCTCGTCTGAAGCCACGAGGCTTGATCTAAAATGAACTGTAAAAATCGACGCCTACACGAAGCAATCTAAACTTTTCGTCAAAAGTGTGTTTCACAGGTCCGTTTTTTTTTTTTTTTAAATTGCAAAGCGTAGCTCCATTTCTGTAAAAAAATAGGGCCAAAAAGCTTGCCCTAAGTCAGCGGCGGGCCGCGACACAGTCGACTGAGTCGAGCGGTGGAGCGCGTTTGGCGCACGTATTGGTAGGATGACGCTACCTCCTTATCAAGACTTCTTGCGACGGCCGTGATTTACTAAAATGAAGATAATCTTTTTGTAGAGTACCTTTAGCTTAAAAATAAACGTAAAAAAAAAAACGCGGTTGCATAACGACGGCGTTTTTGCTGCCGACGGATTTCGAATGAGTGTCTTCTGCTTTCTTCTTGTCGGCTACACCTCCCGACGCTGCTCCCGAAGCCATCCATCTACCAATACGCGCGCCAAACGCGCCCCGTCGCTCGACTCAGTCGTCTGCGTCGCCGGCCGCCATTGACCCTGCCGAGTTTTTTGGCCTTATTTTTTACTAAACGGGAGCTACATGCAGTTGGTAATTTTACAAAAAAAAAAAAATGAAAGCCGTTTACTTCTTCCTGTAACGCCGAATTAGAGCGCAGCTCTTGAGGAGTAGGATGGGAGGGTACTGAGGGGACGGGATACCCCTCCTCCTCCTCCTCACCTCGTCTCCTGCCTCCTACTCCGCCCCGGGGACCCCGCGAGGTCACGTGACCCCCCCCCCCCTGAGGTCACGTGAGCCCCGTGACCTTAGGGGGGTCACGTGACCTCACGGTTACTCCGACGCCGACGGCGACGCCGCTCAAGCCGGAAACGGGCGCCTAAGAGCTGCGCTAAAATTGGCTTGCTTTGTATGTTTATACAGCCTTGATGGAGATACGCCTCAACGGCCAGTGCAGTACAACCGCTAACCTGGGGTTTTTAAAGTGCATCACGCAGTAGTGATTACAAGAACGCGTGCCGGTACGAAACTCATCCAGATCGAAACGGGCGGGGGCGGCGGGGATCGAGCCCAGGAGGTTCCCAGCGGAAGCTTTCGCTCCACGCTCCGAGCTGAGACGCGTTAGCCCACTCGGCCACTTCCTCCCCTAAGAGCTGCGCTCTAAAACGGACCTGTGAAATACACCTTTGACGGAAAGATTAGATTGCTTCGTGCAGGCGTCGATTGCTACGGTCCTTTTTAGATCAAGCCTGGTGACTTCAGACACCCTATAGATTAACATCAAAGTGCACACGGCGGGAGGGCACAGGTACCTTTAATAAAGGATTCGACGAACGCCGCCTTTCTATCCCACTTCTAGAGGTTATCAAGCGTTAAAAAATTCCGAGGACACCTTAGCACTTATGGGTTGTAAATGCGAAAGCATGATTGTCGTTCTTCCGCTCCATATAACGACAGCGGTGTACAGCGACAGTTCGACAGCGGTGTACTGCATGGCGTGGACGGCCACGTTTCACTACTGCCGATATTGCCGAGCGCGCGCTCTCGTGAAGCGGCCACAGCCCCTCCCCCCTCCCCCCCCCCCCTTTTTTTTTTTTGGCAACGCCTGACACGAGAGTGGCGGCCGAGTGCGCGCTCTCGTGGAGCGGCCGCCAATGACTATCTAGGAGCCGTTTTGGTCAGCCAATGGGAGAATGGGCATTTCTTTCGCGTTTTTTCGGGGTTACAGACGCCGCCGGCTCCGCTCCATATAGTTAATGCTTTCGCATCACGAGGGGCGTTCATAAAGTTCGTATTATCGGCACAAAAAAGTAAAAAAAAAAAAAAAAAAAAAACAGAACAAAACAGGCATCAACACGAGCGCGCGTACCTCTAGTTTCTGCACAGTATAAACATCGCATGCTATAGTATAGCTCGGAACGCCGCTAGGTAGTAGAAACTATAATGGCACCGCCCGTCGGCACGAAACACATGCACATGCAGTGATCCGTTTTGTTTTTCACTTGAAGGGAAGCAATGCCAAGGATATTCATTCCAATCTAGGAGCGTTGTTCGGGGACAACACCCCAGTTTATGACACTTTGGTTAAATGGCGCAGACGCTTCCAGTGTAGCCAAATAAGAGGAAAGCATTTCAAGGACGGCGACCAAGTGATTGCTGAAGTGGAGCGATTCCTGAACACTCAAGACGAGGAGTTCTATAACAATGGCCTCCGGCATGTGATGCATCGCTGAAAAAAGTGGGTAACTTTTGGTGGCGAATATGTAACACTTACTCGAGTTTGATTGCTGAATCTCTATTCCTTTGTGGCAATAATACGAACTTTATGAATGCCTCTCGTAAAACACGCGATGCAGAGAGGAGTCGCACAGTCTCACGCCGCGGTCGCACAGCTATAGCATACATCGTACAGAAGACAATCTGCAGACGCTGCCTCAGGCGTTTTTCTAGCTTGTAGGACATTGGTGATACAAAAACTGTCTACAGACATATTCGAAACATATATATGTAGGAAGAAAACATGTTCCGAACATGATTGAGGCGTGTGTGCCCAGAATTCTGCGATCGATGTCGGCAGTGTACTCCTTCCCCCTTGTAGGGTGTAGTATGAGCAGTGGGGACTACGGCTTTAGACTAAATATTTTATGGAAGTGATGTCGGGAACAATATGCGCAAGCCCTCGCGAACAGCCGGCTCTTTTTTTTTCAAAATTAGGCTTGCGGAGTGGCCGAACGATCCGTATATTAAAGTCCTCCCTCCCCACTTAGCCCCGCATCGAGTGCGCCGCGTGCACTGCCGAGGCACGGATCATCGAGATAGCTTAATAGTCGCCTAATCACCGTGACTGTTTCATGGGGAGTGGTTCATCCTCGCGGTGGGTCGCGCTCGATCTATTTTGCCGCCATCCGTCGTCCGTCTTGCGCCAGCCGGCAGTTTGGCCGCATCGCCGTTTGGCTGCAGCGTATAAACATCACGTCCAGACCCGTTCAATTCCCATGAGTATGCCCTCCTCCTTTTCTTCGTGGCGGGCTTTTGCGAACCGGGTTAACCTTCCGCGTTATCAAAGGGGTAAGCCTGCAAAGAGCGAGAGAGAGAGCGAGAGAGACAGTCCTTCAATGGCACGTCGGTATACCGACTGCGAGTCTTGCGTGGCGTAACTTTTTATTTAACGATGATGAGCTTCGGACGTACTTGCCCCACCCGCCGCACCGTTGAGAAGGGACGGGTCGGTGCTGTAAGGAATGCCGCAACAGGGGATGGTAGGTTTCTGATGATTAATGGCCACCCTTCTTTCCTTTTTTTTTTTTTTCAATGATGGCGGTATATACAGATGATCGATCTTTCCAGGTGAAGTTTGTTTCGCGGGCCGGTGGTTTCGACGGGATAAGTCATATATCCTCTGCGTGTTTTTTGGCGTTTCAGGGTCGTTGTCTAATTTGTCTTTCCGTTTCAGTGGCGACGTAAATCCAAAATATTCGTGAAAGAAAAAAAAAAGAAAAAAGTGAGGGTCTGTTTGGATACGGTGTTTGTTCTTGCAGTCGCAGACCGCGCTCTGTTCGCCGGGATGTGCTTGTTTTGATAACTAAAACAATAAAAATTAGAATGAGGCGCAAGTGATAAGTATATAGCTTTCTGACAATCATTTCGGCTCCCCTCCCAGTTTCAGTTCCCTGCAAGGTCATCGGCGTAGCCGACCAAAAGCTTCGTTGTCAAAAATGATATTGAAAATCGTGTAGAATCGTATAAAGGTTTTTGGCAGACGCCAGGAACGCACACTTTCAGCGCTGCGGGAGCGATGAAAGTGTGCGTTTTGACAAGAACAACAACGAAAAAAAAAATGCGAGAGAAAAATTATGTATGGGCTAATGTATTTTCCAGCGGGAAATTCTCTTGTCCAAGGTTCGCAGACTGAACACGGCCCGTTAGCATTCGAATATACCGAAAGCGCGACACGGCCCAAACCTGCCCGAACAAGTGAGTCACTGACAGCTCAACAAACGCAAGGCGTGGCTTATCATGATCATGGCTCTGGCGCTGGAATGCTTTTAATGTTTGCCGTGATTGGCTGACTTTGTGTCCCGCAGGAAAGTACACTCCCAGACTTTTTTTTTAAATTTCTTAGAGTGTTTGTTTTTATGACACTGATTATGGTAACACAGTTTATGCTGCAAAATAAATGGTACGAATCAAGTTCGAAAAAGCATCGATTCGTCTTACATGCTGGTGCGTGAGTCGGCGCCGAGAGGTCAATCTTCACCGTTGTGCCACATCCTCACCCGCGTCGAACAATTAATTATCACACGCCGTTGAGTGAGCCTTCAATTTAAATCGTCGCGCATCTTTCATAGCTTTCTGAAGGCCCTATTATACAGCGCACAAAGAACGAACGATATATATAAAAAAGAAAAGAAATATAAGGAAAAGGAAAGGGAGGCTGGTGTCCCGATAAGATCGCGTTTATAGACGGGCATCAACGCAGATGCGGCGAAGTCAATTAGAGCGGACAACGGCGGAGATTCCGACGAAGCCGCGCATTAAGCGCCCCGAATCATAGCCGCGGCTGATACGGGTATTCAAGCGGCCCCCCCTAACGGTCAATTGCCCTCGTGCGCGACGTCTGTGCGCGCGGTGCGAGATGTGATGGCACGGCGGCGAGCGAGTGGGCCCGCTGCTGGTTGCCCGGTTAATACCCCGTTGCATATTCATGGCTGCGGAAGACGATTCCGCTCGGCCGACCTTCGGGACGTAATTTGGCTGGGCGGGGGAACAGAAGCACGCTCCTGTCGGTGTCTCAGCACCGGCCGACGAAGACGACGACGACGACGTTGGTTCAGCAGCGCCGCCATGCGGAATCGGAACGAGGTCGTTGATAGGGGGAACGCGCGCCCAAGGCGCAGGCGCAGTCGGAGCGGACGAAACCGAAGTGCGCTCGATGAGCCGCCTTCCTTCCGGAAACAAATTTCGAACCGGTAGAAATGATCTATAGTCGCTGTTGTTGGTTTAAGGACGCAATAGAGAGTTTTAAGGAACCGTATTTGCACATCCGATACGGTATACGATGGGCCCTCCGGTACAAACTGCACGTGTGCGAGTCTTCTGTGGTAGCGCATGCGCTGTTCGTACCGGAGGGCCCATCGTATACCGTATCGGATGTGCAAAACCGGTTCCCTAAAACTCCCTATTGACTCCAAGCTTCTACCGTACTTGTTACACACACCGTCAACACACCGTTGAAATTGTCGCTGGCAGGTGATAATCCTGGTTGAGAAATCACACAGATAGGAACCACGAACGGGAGCCACCGAAACATCTCGTCGCCAATACATCGAATGCCGGGAGCTTCCGGAGACTAACTTCACCGGAGACAGCGTGAAAACAAGAGCTCGGGCACTTGTTCCCCAACCAAGAACTAAGATGGACGTATCGTTCCGTTAGGAAAGCTGGTACTTATTCATTTCCGACGATCTACAGAAACGAACCTGGTATAGACGTTTCCAATGTTTACAAAATCACAGCCCAGCGTGAAATCTTCACAGCCCAGCACGTGCGTGTTCGTCGCTTCAAAAAGCGAGCAAAGCACGCGCCGTACGCACGATCACTCAAAATGGCACCGGCCACACGCTCTTTTTTGGAAAGGTCTATACTACAGTGTTCTAGAGGGTGTAGTGGCACGAGCGGCGCCCGCTTACAATGGACCGCGTGAAGACGGTCAACGTAGATGCCACGAGTGGCGCTGGAGTTCTGTGCCCTAGGAGAATTTCTGGCAGATGGCAGATGTGCGATGAGCGAAGAAGACGACGAGGCTGACGGGGGCACGTTCCTGTAGCAATATCTATACTCTGCTTCGCCTTGTATCGTACCGCAGGAAAGGCTACAAGCGCGAGCTCCTTGCTCTACTGCACATCTCGGCGGCACAAGGATCTCGTGCACCAAGGGCAGCTGCCAACGCTGCGACCTCGCGCTTATAGCCTTCGCTGCGGTTCAACGTAAGGTGAAATAGAGTAGGAAGGACGAGACGGACCATGTCCGCTGGGCTCTATACTTCGTTTCAGCTTCGGTCCAGACGCAGCCAAAGCTACAAGCGCGAGCTCCGGGCTTTCAGCATCCCTGCCAAGCACGCGCGCTCGTGCAGTGCAAGCACTGTTCTGGACCACATGCTCGCGCTTGTAGCATCGGCTGCGTCTGGACCGAAGCTGAAACGAAGTAGGCATGAAGCGCGTGTGTCGCCGGCGCTTCGTTCTTCTTTATTCCATGCCTCTTGCCACAGTTCCTAGGGCTCAGAACAGCAGCGCTACGGTGTCGTCTACGCGCGAAATCTTCACGCGGTGGCCGCCGCTCTTGCCACTACAACTCTCTAGAACACTGTAGTCTATACTCTGAGAAATGGCTCATAAAGCCGAGGTCACACTGCTCATACACAATATCCGGGGTCGGAATGCCCCGTGTCAATAAGTTTCTCATTGAACTCATCACCATGCGGCATTTGAAGCACGGATCTCGCGGTGACTCGCGTTCGAATCGGTATGCAGACTTTCTTTTGCATGATGTATTAGCGGCGAGATGTTTCGGTGGCGCCCTCGTTCGGTTACCTTTCGTGACGTCATTACCTTGTGAACCACAAGTTCGATGGTGTTTGTAATGGGCATGGTGGAAGCCTGAAATCATAGCGCTCTCAAAGCAACACTGCCAAAACCGTCAAATTTGAAGTTCTTACATTCCTCTTATTTCCATCGATGAGACATCCTTTGCTGACGTCATAGTCAGCATTCGGCAAATTGTGGTGAGCCGACTACAGCGACGCTTTCGATCACTCACGTCGCCAATAAACAGTGTGACCCCGGCTTTATGCCCGAGGCCCACTAGAGTGACAAACAGAAACAGCCGACACCGACAAGCCTCGAGCACGTGCAGCATGCAAGGGATGGTACTTCTGGCAGGCTTGTAACCTCTCTCACTTATCTGCACGATCACCGAGAGTGTGCAAACTTTCCAAAGGCACCGTCGCAATAATGCTGCACGTGTTTGAGACTCGTCAAATTGAATTGTTTATTTTTTTTTTCTGTAGTGGTTCTCTGGCAAAATGGAGCCATTGAAGGTTTCTCGGGCTTCGGACCTAGCAGAGATAAGGATCAAAGGAGCAATGCCCCTCAGCTTATTCTTAGAATTCAGCACTGATTTCTGGACCACTTTATTTTCTAGATAGCGAGATACAAAATTAAAGATAATTAAATTCCACTAACTCTGGCTTCTCTTTTGCCGACTGACGAGGTCGAAATTTGTTTCAACTATACGCTAAAACCGAAGTTTGAAAAATAACACTGAGCATAACGGAAGCGTGCGAAATACCATGCCTGCTGAATCTCATCGTATTAGCGACGTGCGCGTCCAAAAGCGTCGTTGTGATCGGCATTCGCGATTGGCCAAACCATATAGCTTCCTGTATACTTTGAATGCCCACCCAATCGTCGGTTCAAGCCGAGGCGACACAAATCCTGGTCGTGACGTCACGAACGGAAACCGTAAGGGGGCGCCACCGAAACATCTTGGCGCTAATAGCCCCTGACAACTTGAGAAACGCGGGGCGTAGCTGGTTGCGTTCGTGATTCTTGCTTCCTGATTGGATCAGGGGTGCTTTTAGCCGCAAAGTACTGCAATCTCATTGGCTGCGGAATGATAATGATATGCTCGGAACGTCGTCACGCCCTGCGTTTTTTGAACATTCAATGACTATAAACTTCGTGTTTGTTTGTCTTTTTGTGAAACCGTTGTTTTTGATTGGTGTTATTAAAGCTGCTAGAGTAATTCTTGTTGGTGTTGTTAAAGGGGCTATGCAACAATTTTTTTACTTTGCGCAAATACCGCTTAGAACGGATCCCTGACGTTAATGACCTATGAAACACGCCTTAGTTTTTCACCCGACGCATTAGAAGTCCCAGAAAAAAATTAAAAAACAACGAGCAGCGTTCACGCCCTCAACTCGCAGCCAGAACAAGCGGCCACGTGATCTGGAGCCGATTATATGCCGCCAATGTTGATCATAGCCACGCGCTGGGGTTGGCAAAGCACAGGACACGCGCTGAGTTCCAGACATTGTTATGGCTCGGCTATTGTCGTCGTTGCAGCGATTGGACACGGGCCACTACCCGAATGCTTCTCGAGCTATCAATTA
Organism: Ixodes persulcatus; assembly: GCA_013358835.2. Taxonomy (NCBI): domain Eukaryota; kingdom Metazoa; phylum Arthropoda; class Arachnida; order Ixodida; family Ixodidae; genus Ixodes; species Ixodes persulcatus. The sequence goes on from JABSTQ010003900.1 coordinate 21,033, forward strand.
TCACGAGCCTAAATCGAGTGCCCACGCAATGCTCGGGTCCAATCTATGAACCGCATTCAAATATCGTCATACGGGTGTACTGCGATCCCCGCGTTACGTCATCGAATTTTGCAAGGGAGAGATTGAATGAAAATGATCGCTTTTGTCCTTGAAATTACACCGCAACAAAGGAGTTTCTTGGCCAGTGGCATTGCATGCGAGTATCCTTGAGTCCCACTAGTGCCAGTAAGCTCGTGTAAAGTGAAAAACATTCCAATTGAATATCGTTGCACAGCTCCTTTAAAGTGAATTCGTCAAAACATCCTTTCGGGCGGCGCTCACACTGACATGGCGTACAAAAGACACGGTGTTCTTGCTGCAGACACGATGAGAGAATTACCTGCGCTAGCGCCAACCTGCGCTAACGCCTCGGGCATTTTCGAAGCTTTTTTGCTCCGTACGTTTTATGTATACTTCGAACATGTCTGCAGAGAGTTTTTGTATGACCAATGTGACCGTCCCACAAGAAAGAAACAAGCCGCAGACAGTGTCCGTAAAGTCTGTATTTTCGTTTCTTGGTAGGTTGTATTTGCATTGCGCCCGCGACTTTCGGCTACCTCGTTGCCGTCCGCTTTTTCAACGCTTCGAATCCCAAGAAGCTTTTATGCGCGACGATCGGCACGAGGTTTCAGGTGCATGCGCAAGAGGTGCACACACGGCGACATGACAGTCGCGGCGTGCGTAGTCCAGCGTCGTCGTCGTCGTGCTCCCCGTCTGACCGTCGAAAGCCGCCTGTTGCAACGCAAGTCGTCCCGGTCACAGAGCATCGCGCGCTCGCAACAACGCCCGCGCGCCCGGCTCCGTTGCATGACAAACTGAAACACATCAGCTGTCTCGGGAGGTCGCTCCCCGCCGCTTCTTTGTCCCTCGTGTGGACGGACAGAAGGTCTGCGTCGGACGCTGTCCACGTCCAGTTGGAAGTTGGAAGCCGAACCGCCTGTCTGTTATGTTAACTTTAGGGAGATTAAGGTCATTCACTCGCTCCTGGTTTTCAGGACTAGTGGTACGCACCGATTATTCTCCTTGCAAAGGGAACAACTAGAGTCACTGAATAGGTAGCAGCAACTACGCGAGATGGGGAGGCTTAGCGCTGCATCGAAAGGATGTAACAATGTTTTGCGTATGTGTGTGTGTTTTTTCCTCACTCGAAGTTTGACAGGTGCTGACAACAACTCCGTTGTATCAGGCGACAAAGAGGAGACGTGGCTGTCCAAGTAATGACGGTGCCCTATGAATCAACTATACGTCATGTCTGACTTTCCAATGTTAGTGATTAAATCACAAGCCATTTATTAGTGATTTTACAATTGTTTTATTACTTTCCTTTTAGAACAAGTAATAAACTGGGCAATTTTATTACGTCTTGAGGTTACGTATTGCAGACACTCTTTTCTAGCAAGATCACTGTTTGGCCTCTACGCATGCTGTATCTTTATTTAGCATCGTGTTAGCAACAAATGAATCAGTGACTAACGCAGTAAATAAGAAGTGAGCGAGAAATATTTTATTTACTTAATTTTTTTCTCTTTTATAACAAGTAATGCACTGAGTAGTTGGATCGTGCTTTGAGGTAACTAAATTGCAGGCTGCCTTTCCTAGCAGAGATCACGATTTTTTTTCACTCGATTTTTCCATTTACTTAACCTCGTATAAGCAACTTATAATGGCTGGCTCACATACTAAATGCTTCCTTTGTTGAAATATGTGCAGTAGCAAACAAGCCCTAATATTTACGTAACCATTGAAGCTATTTGAGAAAAAAGTAAATGTTACTCTTGAAGTAACCGTTTGATTTTTTAGGCATGAGGTAATTAGCTAATTCTTGCGCCGTAAATTTTTAATAATCTCTAGTTCTAATTAAAACTCATTATTTCTTATTAGTAACGTGTACAAACAGAACAACCTCATCACATCACGTTTTCTTTTGCTTTTGTATATGTATTTTTTTTTTGTTTTCGCGAAGTGAAAGCATTTATTTGTGACGTTGCCGATATACCTTGGTGGTGTTGTGCTCCCGACCTTGTTGGATCATAGCAACTCTGCAACCCGCGTTAAGGCCCGTTCACACTCTTACGACCTCTTAAAACTGGGTTCCTTAAAACCTCTTACAACCAGAGGACACACTGACGCCATCTATTGTGTAGCAGTCGAAACTTGGCGATCTGGCATATTTTCTATTTCTCTCGCGCATTATCCTTTCTTTCTTGGCTCGAAAAACTTTTGTCAACGTTATAAACGAGTCGTTCTTATAGGTATTACGCACATTTGACCTCGGAAATCCCGCAAAACCTTCGCTCTCGTGAAATGCAGTTCCAGGGTCACCGCATAGATGGCGCCAGAATGCCAGTGTGTTCCCTCGTCCTAAGAAATTTTAAGAAGTTTTAACAGATCTCGTCTCTATCGGTCGTACTCGGTCGCAAGAGTGTGAACGGGCCTTTATGATATTAGCCCTAAATAAAAAAGACAACTTTGATTTAACTAATGGGCGCTAGTAGTTAAAGGTTGCTCATTTAATTTTCTCATATGAAAGGTTTAGCACAACAGCATTCCCAAAGACAGGATACGTTCCTGTCGAAATATTTCATTAGAATAATTATACTAGCGTAATTTGATAGGCGAAATCTATATTTTAAGAAGTACTGTAGCTTGTCCAACGAACGTTACCATGCTCCCATGTTGACTACTTATATACACCTTTGTAAAAATGGATTATAGCTTTCACTATAAGGAAAGACGGTGATGTATAAGGTGGTTCACTCTTTAGAATATACAAAAAAGTAGAAAACAATTATCAGTAATTTTTTTTTATGGTGCTGTACTTGGTTCTTGAGTTGCAAGACCGGCGTCGTGTCAAGAAAGTTAAGGTTTATGACTTCAGGTCATACGAGGACAAAGAAGAAAAAAAAAAAAAAACAAGCAAACAAAACACTGTCGAGTTGCCAATTAACTTATCCTCCAACCGCCAGTGTTTGTCTAATTTTAATCTATTTGTCAGACACGTGAAATACACCTCTAACACTATTTACTATCAGTATCTATAGTCTCATTTTGAATTGAAATAGGATTAATATGTTTCGGGTCATAACATTTTAGCAGATCGTTTAAGAAATACAATTTTGTACCATGATGCAGTAACAAAACTTAGCATTTTAAGGCTATCTTCGTTTTGTAACAATCAATATTACATGCGTTTATAACAGGCAACTGAAGCGATATAACTATGTTGCGATTGATGCAATTATGTGCTTATCTTGCACAATCACAGCACAAAGAACGCAATGCACCAAAACAGAAACTGTAAGGTTTGATATGTTTTCATTAAATGTGATTACGAGATAATTATCATTTTAAAATTTAGCTCGTACGATTATTACTTGCAATCCTAATAATTTGAAGGGTCAGTACTTGCAATGCTAGCATGAAACTTGGTGCTGTAGAGGATCCGGTTGGATGGCAAAGGTTTAGCCAGTGCCAACGAGTGACCCATATAATTTTTTCAGTTATAAAACACGGCACGAGGTGAGAGGCAATTGTTTTGTTGCACCTCCTTGCATACCCAGGCTACCTATGCATAGGTCAATTTCTATCCATGCAAACATGCCCATATAAATACCCCCCCCCCCCCTCAAACTATATAAAAATAATATTAGTAACAAGGAAAAGCTACTTTTTTACGTACACACCCAATTCAGTGACCAGCGGCAATACCAGTTATATATCGCCAGGCGTTCAAACATAATCCAGCAGAGCTTTTTCTTTTTGCCGACAGAACAACAGAGTGAACATCGGTATGCAGCGCATGCAGAAGGGAGCAGACGTCGATGCATTCGGGACCGGGAATCCGGAGACCATCACGCACCACCTGACCAGACTTCCAGATCAGCTCGCTTTTCCGCCCTCCTTTGAACCCCTCCTTTGACGAAAGGAGGCGGTGATGGGCCAGACGGCGAGACAGCCGCGACGACCAGAAGAACCCGAGGAAGGCGCCCTCTCGGAGCTTTCAACACTGCCGCCGAACCTCGATGACCTTACCTTTTGAATCTGCACCTCCTGGTCGCCGTCTCGTTAGCAGATGTCGCACAGTGGACGACGGGAGCGGACGCTCCGCCGTGACGCAACGAGGCAGCCAACCTGCGCGATGCTTCTATCGGCTCATTAACCGCGGGCATTGCGACGCCGGAGTCTTTTTCTTTTTTTTTTTTTTTTCACGCTGCAAAGGTGCATCCAGCATTGGCACACGCTGCGGTCTGAATGGCGGGCAAGGTCCTTCGTCGCCCGCCCACCCGTCCCTTCTTGATTTCGTGGTTGGGTCTCGCGGGTCCCTGGTCCTTATATAAAGGTACGGCCCGCGTTCCAGGGAGAAAGTCTTGTGTTGTGGTGCCTGGACGGACGTCGGTAGATCTTCGTGTGCTCGTGACTGGATCTGGACTGAGCGATCATGAAGGTAAGCGGGATGGTGCCATCCCTACCGAAAAATCCGGTATAACTTTTCGCTATCAGGCTTATAGAACCGGAAATCTATCTGGACTCTATCTGAAATTTAGGTTTTCAGAAATTATTCCTTTGTCTGCAATCTGGATTTCGGGTTTCCAGAAACAAATTTCCGGTTCCATCATCCGGATAGTGAAATGTTATACCGGATTTTTCGATAGGTCAATGACTTCGACGATCTCAGTTCCTGCCTTTTTGCGGGCTGCCATCCTTGCCTACTGGGCCAAAGATCGCTCTTTAAACATGCGCAAAGACTCCTTTCTGGGATATAAGGTACGCTGCGCATGCCTTCAGAGCCCAGGGTCGCTAAACTCGTCAGACACAACTTTCTTCGTGTTATGACATAGCGGGGGGAGGAGCCGAAAGATTGCTGCGAAGTTTTCTTTTCTCACAAACCCGCAGATCCGTAGATCTTCGTGACGTTTTTCATTGAAAGGGGGAAAAATCCCTACTACTCCCTAGGCGCCGAGCTAGAGCAGCCCACGGAGACGAGCTGCGACCTTGATGGTCTCTAAAAAGCACAGCGGAGGCTTGGGTAATTGCATTCTAAAATCAACACCGTCGAACTTGATAGTCTGATATCGTTCTTATTTCCGCCGATAAAGCAGAATTTACTAAAAAAACGTCCCTGTCGTCCCTTTTATTTATCTCGGCCTTTGATCAGAGTGTACCCCGACGTGGCTAAGTCACAACCAGCCGAGTAGCATTGTCCACCTTTGGACGGATTTCGCTTACAGGCAGTTGTCCACCATCAGCGGGAGATAAAATCATTTTATGATAGACTTTCAAAGATAAGCCAAACTGGGATTCATTCTGCGTTCATGAACTGAAATAAGAGTAATGTCAGTTTGGTCAATATTGACAGTGATGTTTCGAGAACGTGAGGACACCAAGCTTTCGTCGTACACAACCAAACTTTTCACCGTCGACTCGAACACGCACCATCAAATTTGACGTTCACAACTGATCATCCTGACACTGGCGTCAAAGTTGTGAACTATAAAAGGACGTCACTGAACGCGCCTGCACACAACGAGCCCTGGCACGAGCCTCTCGATTGAAAGTCTGTCATGGCCGCTCGTAAGTTCATAGAACGCTCCCCGTTTTAATTCCAGAATCTCTAGAACCATAATTTAGAAAATTGCACGCTGTGCTGTTTTTCGTCATCGCTCAGTTGGAACGCCTTTAAGCAGGGTCGTCGAAACAGAAGAACGGGGAGGGGGGCGATTCACCCCTCCCCCCCCCCCCCCCCCAAGTGGCGTTCAAAAAGGGGGCGCAAAGGGTATAAGTATGTAAGAGGGGGGGGGGGGATATCGCCCCAGCCCCGGACTATAGCATTTTAGAGAGTTATAATAAAAAGAATGACATACGTTTACAGTTCTCTATAATGTTGAATTAAAGCGCAGCTCTTGAGGACGAGGAGGGGAGGGCACGGAGGGGAGGGTATGCCTCTCCGCGCCCCCTCCTCCTATCCTGTTGCTTTCTCATTTAGCGGGGAAACCTAATTGGTGTCAAAATCACGTGACGTCAACTTCCCCGCTAAATATAGTGAAAAAAACGTCCCATAATGCAACTCGGCGCGGTTACGCCGACGGCGACGCCGCTCAAGCTCGAAAGGGGCGCATAAAGGCTGAACTCCATGGACGAATTATGTGACGAATAACTGACGAACGCCGCCCGACGGCACGCTCGCTTTGTGCGTGAAGTAGCAGCCACTGTGCTGATTCCACGCGCAGAGCAAAAGCCGCCAGGCAAAATTCGTCGATTTTTCGCTGTATATTCGTCCCATGGAGTTCAGCCTTAAGAGTTGCGCTCTAAACATTCGGGGGAAGGGATATCCCCCTTCTTCACTACTACCACCCCACCCCCTTCTCTCTCTCTCTCTTTCGCGAACAATTTCTACGGCCCTTTCTGACCCCTATTTGCGTGTGTGTTTGTGTTGGTCATACCTTTTTTTTTTTCCTTTCCCCGGCTTTTTTCTCGCCATTCCCCGTCGCCTCCTCATCTCTCAGTCATTACCGACGTCTCTATACACAACGCCTGTGGGTGACCCCGGTGGCGTTGTTGACAGTGGCGGAAGATGAGCTCTCAAACCGCGTACACCGCGCACGGCTCCACAATATCACAAAGTTCAATCTTCGCCTCGATTCTGAAGCGAAGATTTTGGCCTCAAATAACTCCTTCCCAAAGTTGTGAAACGTCACTTTGTCGTCAGCAATAACTTCCACAAACTACGATCTTGCGACGAGAAAGTTCAGAGTATTTACAGCCCGCCTAGGTACAATCTACGTTTCATTGACTCTATCGCGGCGTAGGGATGTAGGGACACCCGGGCGCGACGTCATCAGTGCAGCCGTTCAATCGGCTGGCCCCACGGTGTTGCTCGCGCGCGCTCCGATGAAGCTCGCTACAACTTTGTGCCCAAGATTCTCGCTGGAATTTGAGCACCGAGAGAGCTTGGATGATTGACATCTCGTCCCGCGTGACGCCAACGTCGCGGGAGTCCAATCAGCACGCTCCGCGAACTTCGTGCCCAACTTTGTGTCTGACGAGTTTAGCGACCCAGAGGATGTTGAGCGATCGTGATGAAGATAAATGGAAGGAATAGAAGTTAGCTTGGGAACACGTGAAGCCCACTGAGTGGATACTTTTATTTATATATTTATCAGAAAACATGTTCGCCCTCTCTTGAGGGCCATTACAGGGAGGGTTCAAGTGACAAAAAAAAAAATATGTGCAAGAATGCAAGCAAAATACAGAGTCTATAACAAACAGCTCTCAAAAAGTTAGAAAGCAAAGACAAAACTAAATATTAGTTTTGAAAAAACAAAAACAAAAACCCCGAAAAAAAAAAAGAAAAAGACGAGCGTCAGAAAAGATCAGAGTCGGTGATTTTATGGATGTGAATACACACGAGGATTGCCCAAGAAGACCCGAGTGCAGATGAACTTCT
>JABSTQ010003901.1:0-30303 GCA_013358835.2 Ixodes persulcatus
TCCATCCGACGACCACGCAGGGTAGCCAGACAACCGTAGATTTCGGAAATCGCAGCACGGTAAAAAGAAGCGCTCTGAACTAAAGGCTCTGTTATACTCCGACGTAACGTGCGCGCAAGCGACGCTGGCCGAAGTCGGCTACGTCACGTCAGTCACGCTGCGCGCGTCAAAAATTCGCCCTCTTTATACTCCGGCGTCCCTGGCGGCTCCCGCGGCGCGCGTCGGTTGGCCGCCAGCGCGGCGCATGCGCAGAATCTGACTACGAGGGCACGTTTCCTGCGAGAGTGCGCCACTTCCGGTTCTTTTCCGTTTCAAATAGCAGACGAAAATTCTCGCGCTTCTTGAGCGCTACCTTATTGAGCGCCAAGTTCGAGCGATGGCGTGGACGTACCTAGCACGACGAAAACTCGCGCTTGCACTGTTGGTGCAACCGCCTGCGCCGCAAGCGTAGGCGGTCAATGTACATACGATACATCTTTGACAAGCGCACGGTCTACGGTACTCAAGCTTCCTCGTGTCGTAGACACACGGGTGAGGACGAATTCCCTCGATCAGCTTCTCGACGGCCGATTTCGATTCTTCCAACATGACGCCACCCGGAGTGGTTCTCCCGTCGTCTGCTATCGCTCGTATTCGCCACGCTTCCCGCGCGAGGGCTGCCGGGAGCCAGCGCGTGATGCATCCTGGTCCGGCGTCGCTGGCGCGGCCGGCGCGGAATACGGCATGCTCCATTTTGGCGTCGAGGCGGTCAGGCGGCGTCGAACGCCGCCGGTCGCGCCGGTTAAGCCACGACACCGGAGTATAGAGCATCGGGTTTTCGCCGACGTGACGTCGCTGTGACGCGCTCGCACGCGCGCACGCGTTACGTCAGAGTATAAAAGAGCCTTAACTCATGCACGACGTCCGTTTTTAAGCCTTTTCGCCCATACCCTGGCGGTTGCATACCCTGTGTCAGCGGGCAATCCATAAATGCACCAGGTCGAGGGTACGTCAGTTACTGGCTGGTTTGAGGTTATGCGAAAAAGGTCTATAGGCTCCCTACCCGCTCATTCACGCTGGAAGCGGATCCGCGTTCGCAAAGCGGTTGCGAACGCGGTTGTATAAAGGTCCAGTACAATCGTACGCGCACTCGATGACATCAAGTGCGCGTGTGATTGTACTGAATCTTTATACAACCGCATTCGCAACCGCTTTGCGAACGCGGATCCGCTTCCAGTGTGAATGAGCGGTACGGGAGCCAGAGTTGCGCGATCACGTGAGGAGCCGGATCAAGTGCCGTGCAGCAAGTAGACGCTGCACGCGCCCCGGCGTACGTTCCCCTGCTTTTGAGCGCCGCGCGCCTCGAACGCGCGGCGCCGCTATTCGCCGAATTCAGTCACGTGAGGAGCAGGATCAACATGCCGTGCAGGAAAGACGGCGCTCCGGGTGTGAACGCGCAACTCTGGCTCCCGTAGGGAGCACTCTTGGCACGCCTAGAGTTCCTGTATAGGAGGTATTCACTGGCCGCCATATTTGAGGTCACTGTTTAGAGCGCATGCTCAGAACGAGCTCGCATTAATAGGCTGCCAAGACCGGCAATCTTGGTGGTGCGGAATGCACGTGGCGAAAGAACTGTGGAAGGCGTCAGCTATGGCCGCCAGTGAATACTCCCTATAGGCTCCCTACGGGAGCCAGAGTTGCGCGTTCATGCAGGGCATGTGGATTCAGCTCCTCACGTGACTGAATTCGGCGAATAGCAGCGCCGCGCGTTCGAGGCGCGCGGCGCGCTCAAAAGCCAGGGAACGTACACCGGGCGCGTGCAATGTCTACTTTGCTGCACGACACTTGATACGGCTCTTCACGTGATCGGATCTCGGCGAATAGCGGCGAGGGCGGCACACGGCACGTGGAATCAAACGCGCACTCTGGCTCCCGTAGGGAGCCTATAGACCTTTCCAAAAACGAGCTTTTGGCCGGTGCCATTTGAGCGTTCGTGCGTATGGCGCGTGCTTTGCTCGCTTTCCGAAGCGACGAACACGCACGTGCTGGGCTGTGAAGATCGCACGCTGGACTGTGATTTTGTAAACATTGGAAGGTCTATACAGGAACTCTAGGCACGCCACGCCGATAGCGACACTCGCGTTCACTCGTGCTTTCTCCCAGAATTTCCGCGCCCAACCGCCAGGATCGCGACATCCTTTTACACTCCATTTTTAGATGCAGAGCATCTCTTGCTCGGGTCTATGTCCCGCAGGCGTCGGCGTCGTAGTCCGCACTCACACTACGCATGCGCAACTCTCCTCCTTCCCTCTCTCCAACAGCTGCGCGTTACTCCAACTAGGAGGTGTTGCTTCTACTCACACCGCGCGCGCATGCGCAACTCTCCTCCTCTTGTCTCCTCTCCTTCAAGTGTGAATATAAGCAGCGGTAGCGCGCTGCGCGCGTTCAGTTCAGCGCTGCTGACTCCACTTCACTCCGTTCTTCCGATGAAGTGTGATGGAAGCAACAGTCCCGTCAGTTAGTGGGTTGGCGCAAGCAAGCGTCAGCACCACCCCACAAACTAACAGCAACGCTACGTCCACTGAAGACAAAGCTGCGCAGCGAAGGGCACGCGACGCTGATCGCAAACGCTTGAAGCGAGCGGCAGACCCTGAACTACGGCAACGAGAAGCGGCGCCCATTCGTCAACGTCGAGCGGCGGATGCTGAACTACGACAACGTGAAGCAGCGGCGGTTCAAGAACGTCGAGCAGCAGAACCTGAGGTTCGAGACCGTGAAGTTCAACGTAAACGTACGGAGCGAGCGGCGGAACCCGACCTTCGAGAACGGGAAGCCGCGTTGGTTCGTGAACGTCGAGCAGCAGAACCTGAGGTTCGGGACCGTGAAGTTCAACGTAAACGTACGAAGCGAGCGGCGGAACCCAAGTTAACAACGTTACTAACAACGTTACTAACAACGTTACTAACACCGTTAATAACGATCCGCGATGCTCTGCATCACCCCATGGTTCCCCTCGGGAAGATGGTGTAATATTTTTTTAAGGTCATTTGTTGGCATTTCGGGCCTTTTTCGACGCATGGGCAGAATAGAACGCTAAGCAGATTGGTCGGAACCGCGTTCTAGGCGCCATTGCTAAGCTGGCGGGGGCGGAAGCTACGTGTTTATTGGACCCAACGTTACTAGAACAACTCAGTTAGGAAGCTGCCATAGTTGCCTACTATGAAAAAATGGGGCACTAATTCGTACTCGAAAACAGAACTAATGCCGATCGCAACGCCGCCATTAATCCAGCAGCGGCGACTTATGGAACTGCACGGCTGCAAGTATTTGTTCAGGTCGAGTCGCGCAAGGGCCGGTGGCGCCAGTTCGCAGTAGTCATAGTATCGCATTTGAGGGCGTCCGCTGTTACTCTTCAAGGTTGGCTTTTATCGGCCATTTTGGCGCCGAAACGTATACAGGGAAAATTGTTTCAAAGCTGGCAAGCCCCGTCTCCCAAACGGACGCGCCGCAATTAATCACCGAAGTCAGGACGCACCCAGGTCGGGACGCGCTACCTGAGGCCACCGGTGAGACGTGGCTGTTTAAAAACAATAATGTTTGTGCCGCAGAACCCTGTAAACTAATATCCAAATATCACGCTCCTGTCATTTTGTACTAATCTCCAATAAAATGTCCTACAAAAAGAGCTTTTTTTCAGTTTGTTTTTACGGAAAAACGTGCTCTCTAAAAGCTTATGATGACCACAGTAAAGAAAAACAGATTAAGTCCGCCATCTTGGCTCCTCAAGCCTGGGGAGTACTCTGGGAACATTCAATGGCTCTAGCAGTGGCCATATAAAACAACTTTCAAGTTTCAAATCGTCGCTAAAGGGTGGAGCTGTTATCGTATTTAGCTCGGTCTTGGTGGACGCCAGCGGTCCGGGTTTCAAGGGTGAGTTTCCCAACTGAGTGTTTTAGTAACGTTGAGTGGAGCGGTTAAACCATCGATCTTGCACTACAAGATCACGTTCTCGGTGCCTTCTCAATCGCGGAAAGTGGAGTCAAGCGATGAAAGGCAGGCGACTCATTGTTCCTGCAGGCACGTATAGACTATAGACCCTTTCTTCAAGGGCGCCGCCATCTTGAATTGTCATCACTTCCAGTATCGGCGAAAACATTGTTTTGCCATCGCCACGCCACTAGAAGACACTTAGGATATAAGCGTAACCGTGACACATTACCGTTTTGCCTCCCCCTTATTTTTTTACTAGTTACAGGTTGAAACGTTTTAGTATTTTTTCGTCGCCCATACCGGATATGCCTATTAGGTGGCTGGGGACGAGAGTACACAAAAAAGGTCTATAGCTTCCACAGCCTTGTCAGCTTAGCAGTGAGCGGAACCTATGCGGAGCGCAAGTTCGTCTACTTTTTTTGCAGGAATTATGGTGACGTCAGAACGGCGCCGAGCTTTGATTGCAAGCAAGCTCCCTTGAGATCTTCCCACTTCTTCAATCAGAGCCAATCAGAGCTCGTGTTTCAGACGTTAGGACAACCCCTGCAAAACAAGCAGACAAGCAAGAAGCAGACGCACTTGCAAACCTGCAAACAAGCAACCAAACCAAACCTGCAAACAAGCAAACAAACAATTAAACCTGCAAACCTGCAAACCTGCAAACCTGCAAATAAGCAAGAAGCAGACGAACTTGCGCGGAGCGCAAGTTCGTCTGCCTCTTGCGTTTGCGCAAGTTCGTCTGCCACGAGAGATGAAAAAACGCCAGGCGTGGCGAGTCCCCACCATCTCATTATCGCCACGCAGCCAATGAGACTGCAGTATTATCCTTTAGGAACGTGATGAACGAATCACGAAGAGCGTGAACATAACAAACCACGCCCCGCTTTTCTTAAGCCTTCGGTGGCTATTGGCGACGTGCGCGATCGAAAGCGTCGCTGTGGTCGGCCTTCCACGCTTGGCCGAATACTTACTATGACGTCACCAAAGGTTTCCTCATCGACAGAAATAAGAGTAATGTAAGAACTTCAATTTTGACGGTGTTCGCAGTCTTGGTTTAAGGGCGCAATGATTTGAATCTTCCATCATGCTAATTACAAACACCATCATACTTGTTGTTCGTAAGGTAATGACGTCACGAAAGGGAACCATAGGAGGGCGCCACCAAAACATCTCGCCGCTAATAGGGAGTATTCACTGGCGGCCCTCAGAGCCATTTATTGAGAGAGTTTGGCCATACATTGGTTTGAATAGGCGAGCATCTCGGGGCCAACCACAGGCCGCGAAACAGCCCCTAGCGGTGGTCGTGTGCTCTAAATTTGTGACACGACTATACTTCGTCTCACCTTAGCATGGACCAGAGCCGTTTATTGAGAGAGTTTGGCCATACATTGGTTTGAATAGGCGAGCATCTCGGGCCAACCACAGGCCGCGAAACAGCCCCTAGCGGTGGTTGCGTGCTCTAAATTTGTGCCACGACTATACTTCGTTTCACCTTATGTGCGAGCGAAGGCAAAACTGGAAGCGCGAGCACGGAAGCTCCGTGCGTTCAGGCTTTGCTCGAGCGCGCGAGCTGGGGAGAAATGCAAAAAGCGCTGGTCTCGCGCTTCTAGCTTTGGCTTCGCTCGCAGGTAAAGTGAAACGAAGTATAATTTGAGCCGTGCCGAGCGGAACTCCGCGTCTCAAGACGCTCGCGCACCCCACCCTTTGCACTGCTTTCTTTCAGCCAGTCTCAGGACGCTGTTCTAGCAGTGCAGACAAAGGCATGGGCACGAGCGCGTGGCTTGGAAAGTGCCTCCTATATGCACGAGGTCTCGTACAAACAATAGCGTTTCGCTGAGCTAGGCTCACGCGCCTGTGCCTTTGTCTTCACTGTCGACATTTGTGAGATGGAGTAGAGGTCTCCTGATTGGTCGACGCTGTGTCACAAATTTAGTTTACGCTCTAAGCGTGGGGGGAATATTCGGCGCTGGCGGCGGCCTTTGCTCCGCCTATTGTCCAAACTCTCCTAATATACGGCTCTGGCATGGACTAACCGCGAATGCTATGCTAGCGCGAGCGGCTAACCTTGACTGCCTTGACTGGAGCACTCGCTGCACGAGCGCTCGTGCAGGCACCGAGGCTTCGTTCGAAGCAACTAGCTCACGCTTTTAGCACGCGCGGCTAACAATAGTCCATACTAAGGTGAGACGAAGTATATACTTCGTTTCACCTTATGTGCGAGCGAAGGCAAAACTGGAAGCGCGAGCACGGAAGCTCCGTGCGTTCAGGCTTTGCTCGAGCGCGCGAGCTGGGGAGAAATGCAAAAAGCGCTGGTCTCGCGCTTCTAGCTTTGGCTTCGCTCGCAGATAAAGTGAGCGCCTCAAGACGCTCGCGCACCCCACCCTTTGCACTGCTTTCTTTCAGCCAGTCTCAGGACGCTGTTCTAGCAGTGCAGACAAAGGCATGGGCACGAGCGCATGGCTTTGGAAAGTGCCTCCTATGCACAAGGTCTCGTACAAACAAAAGCATTTCGCTGAGCTAGGCTCACGCGCCTGTACCTTTGTCTTCACTGGAGACATTTGTGAGATGGAGTAGAGGTCTCCTGATTGGTCGACGCTGTGTCACAAATTTAGTTTATGCTCTAAGCGTGGGGGGAGTATTCGGCGCTGGCGGCGGCCTTTGCTCCGCCTATTGTCCAAACTCTCCTAATATACGGCTCTGGCGGCCCTTATCGTGTGCGCAACTGACGAGCGCGTACTTACAGCGAGCTTCCACGGTTCTTTTGCAGCGTGCATTCCGCACCATCAAAATTACCGTTCTTTGCAGCCTATTAATGGGAGCTCGTTCTGAGCATGCGCCCTAAACATCGCCCTCAAAAATGGCGTCCAGTGACTACCCTCTATTAGCCCCGAGAGCAAACACAAGCGTCGCTGTGGTCGGCCTTCCACGATTGGCCGAACGCTGACTATGACGTCGGAATGGGGATTTATCATTGACGAAATAAGAGGAATGAAAGAACTTTGATTTTGACGGTGTTGGCAGTGTTCCTTTGAGAGTGCAATGATTTCAAGCTTCCACCATGCTATTTACAAACACCATCGAACTTGTTGTTTGCAAGGTAATGACGTCACAAGGGGGAACCATAGGAGGGCGCCACCAAAACTTCTCGCCGCTAATAGGTCAACATTGCTATAGATCGATGGTTCGCGCATTTTGGGAAAATATCGAAGGGACATTTTGCTTCAGTCTATATAGAATTCGAAACGAAAGTCATGCCAATGAAAAACACATTATACTCAGATATATTATATATTCAAAACAAATGCAGCTGGTCGTACCTCATGTGATAAACTGGAGCGTCTTACACTACTGAACTGGTGCTTCGTTTCCTTTGAAGTTGGATCGACCTATTTAGCCTTCACTGTATTTGCTCAGCTTAACCTTCCGCACTTCATTCCCGCTGCCCAGCGCCACAGCTTGGAGCAGCGGAGCCGTGAGGAGTGCAACCAGCTGCTTCTAGAGAGGGGATTCAAGAAGCAAGAGAGAGAGACTCCTCAAGAAGAAGAAGAAGAACCTGACTGGCCTGACGTTGGGCCTGACCACCAGAACATCGAACTCTAACTCTGATTCTTTCCTTCCTTATTTTTTTGTTCGATATGTTTTGGAGATTTTTTTTCTCTGCACTGTGATGGAGGCATTTTTTATGTAACTGCAGTCCTCTTTTTATTGCACAATTTTTTTTAACCGCCGTACTTCTCCACGGCACATCGTGGTATCTGCAGTGAGCACTGTTTCGACGCCAGAATGAAGCTGCCGCTGGAAATTTGGCAACAAAAACGGCGGTGGCAGATGTGTTGCGTTGGAAGAGTCAACTCCGAAGAAATCCAGGTCTTGCTGTTTTGTTTTGGTTTGGGATCATTAAAAAAAATGTGATATAACTCCGTGGTCCTTGTCGGATGTCTGCAACTGCGGTGTCGAAAGGCAGGGTCGGAGAAAAGGAGTCGTTTCGCAAGTGCTTCTGAGTGGCGACCATACTCGATACACGAAGCATCTTTAATTTCATTAGTTGTTTTACAATAAGCAGGTTTCTGTTGGCCACATAGTAGCAAGCTTATGTAGTTACGCCTATCAGACATGGTGCATTACAGCCGGGGTCACACTGCTCATAGGCCTTTCCAAAAAGGGCTCCTGGCCGGTTCCATGTTCAGTGTTCGCGCGTATGGCGTGTGATTTGCTCGTTTTCCGAAGCTACGAACATGCGCGTGCTGGGCTGAGGAGATTGCATGCTGGGTTGAAAACTTTAAAATATTGGAATGGTGTACAGATCATAAAAAGACAGTCTGCAAACTGATTCGAAGGCAAGTCACCGCGAGATTCGTGCTTCGAATATCGCTTGGCAATGGGTTCGAGGAGAAAACTTGTCACGCGGCATCCGAACCACAGATATTGCGCTGACTCGTGTTTGCAGACTCTCTTTTGTATAATGTATACATAGGTTGCACTGACGTAATTTGGTCCTCCTTTCTGGTGGCCGAACTTCCTCGAGCGTAGCCTTTACTGTGCATATTCCACGAGCAGTACACGAGCGTCGCGAGCGAGCGGAAACGAGTGAGCACAGCTTCATTATTAGCCCCGTGCGCGACCGAAAGCGTCGCTGTGGTCGGCCTTCCATGATTGGCCGAACGCTGACTATGACGTCGGAAAGGGAATTTATCATTGACGGAAATAAGAGGAATGAAAGAACTTTAATTTTGACGGTGTTGGCAGTGTTCCTTTGAGAGCGCAATGATTTCAAGCTTCCATCATGCTAATAACAAACACCATCGAACTTGTTGTTTGCAAGGTAATGACGTCACAAGGGGGAACCACAGGAGGGCGCCACCAAAACATCTCGCCGCTTATACTTCGTTTCACTTTATCTGCGAGCGAAGCCAAAGCTAGAAACGCGAGACCAGCGCTTTTTGCGTTTCTGCCCAGCTCGCGCGCTCGAGCAAAGCCTGAAGGCACGGAGATTTCGTGCTCGCGCTTCCAGCTTTGCCTTAGCTCGCACATAAGGTGAAACGAAGTATAACAGCAGGTTTTGGCCACCAGAGAGGATGAAGGATATGACGTCACGTGCAACCCATGTATAAGCAGTGTGACCACGGCTTAAAGGGACCATAAAATGATTTTTTAACTTTTTTTTCCAAATGAAGATCTCAATTAATCTTCAATGTTCATAGAACCCGGAGCAGGAATCCGTATTCGTTTTATTGCCTCCAAGTTTACACACACACACACACACACACGCACACACGCACACGCACACACGCACACACACACACACAAACACACACAAACACACACACACACACACACACACACACACACACACACACACGCACGCACGCACACGTCAACAATCAACCCGTCGACGAATATTTTAAAAATTCGCGTTCGTGGCCAATATATATATATACGAAACGTATTTATTATATGTACAAATGGGATTCGTCACATCCTCTTGAGTAGCATCATCTGGAGTGACGTGGAGGGGAAAGGAAAGGGGAAAGGGGGTTATACATGCCTCGCCACCCCTGAAAGACGGAGAAAGTCTAACAGGGAGTCGAGGATCTGCTTCCTGTGCTGGTTTGCGAGGTCCGGAAGGGTCCACTCTTTATATGTTGTGGGTCTTGCCTGTGGGGGAAGCTTCTTCCACGCTGCTTCGCGATACCGCGAACTTTCTGCGCAGTCCCACATGAGGTGGAAACATGTTGCCGGGACACCGCAGTATTTGCAGTTGGGGTCAATGCCTGGGTCGTTCGGGTCTGTAGGCTTATAAAATCTAGCCTGCCAGATGGGCGTGATGGCCGTATTTGTTTGGAGCCGCCTGATGCTCACCTCCTCCCATCGGTTGTATTCCGGCGGGATCGGATAAGAATCTGGCGGAAGAAGGGAGATGAGCCTGAGTTTTCGGGCAAGCCGCTCCTCTCTTTTTATCTCGTCAGGGTCAGGTGGAATGTCAGGCCTTTCGGCTTGTTCTTGAGGTGCGAGGAGAGGATCGTGGCCTTGTGAGGGCAGGGTACATGCGTTTAGCTGCGCCCTCGCGGCCTCGTTCGCCCTCTCGTTTCCCGGGATGCCTTCGTGGCCCGGAATCCAGTCTATAACGACGATGACGTAGGGTTTTGATTTCTTAATAACGCTTCGTATTTGGAGCGCGATGTCATTCTGCGAGCGGCATCGTTTGCATTCACGGAGTGCTTCTTGCGAATCTGTGTAAATAATTACATTGGCTCGTTGGGGATCGTCTGTGGCTTCCTTGACGGCTTGACGGCCACATAAGCGCTCCTTGGAGCGCTCACGTAGCGCTAACTTAGCGCTCCGCTGTATGTGTGAACAGGCCTTAAAGGTCCAGTACAATCGCACGCGCACTCGATGACATCAAGTGCGCGTGTGATTGTACTGAATCTTTATACAACCGCGTTCGCAACCGCTTTGCGAACGCGGATCCGCTTCCAGTGTGAATGAGCGGTACGGGAGCCAGAGTTGCGCGATCACGTGAGGAGCCGGATCAAGTGCCGTGCAGCAAAGTAGACGCTGCACGCGCCCCGGCGTACGTTCCCCTGCTTTTGAGCGCGCCGCGCGCCTCGAACGCGCGGCGCCGCTATTCGCCGAATTCATTCACGTGAGGAGCGGGATCAACATGCCGTGCAGGAAAGACGGCGCTCCGGGTGTGAACGCGCAACTCTGGCTCCCGTAGGGAGCACTCTAGGCACGCCTAGAGTTCCTGTATAGGCTCCCTACGGGAGCCAGAGTTGCGCGTTCATGCATGGCATGTGGATTCAGCTCCTCACGTGACTGAATTCGGCGAATAGCAGCGCCGCGCGTTCGAGGCGCGCGGCGCGCTCAAAAGCCGGGGAACGTACACCGGGGCGCGTGCAACGTCTACTTTGCTGGACGACACTTGATACGGCTCCTCACGTGATCGGATCTCGGCGAATAGCGGCGAGGGCGGCACACGGTACGTGGAATCAAACGCGCAACTCTGGCTCCCGTAGGGAGCCTATACAGGAACTCTAGGCACGCCACGCCGATAGCGACACTCGCGTTCACTCGTGCTTTCTCCCAGAATTTCCGCGCCCAACCGCCAGGATCGCGACATCCGACAACATTACACTCCATTTTTAGATGCGGAGCATCTCTTGCTCGGGTCTATGTCCCGCGGCGTCGGCGTCGTAGTCCGCACTCACACTACGCATGTGCAACTCTCCTCCTTCCCTCTCTCCAACAGCTGCGCGTTACTCCAACTAGGAGGTGTTGCTTCTACTCACACCGCGCGCGCATGCGCAACTCTCCTCCTCTAGTCTCCTCTCCTTCAAGTGTGAATATAAGCAGCGGTAGCGCGCTGCGCGCGTTCAGTTCAGAGCTGTTGACTCCACTTCACTCCGTTCTTCCGATGAAGTGTGATGGAAGCAACAGTCCCGTCAGTTAGTGGGTTGGGGCAAGCAAGCGTCAGCACCACCCCACAAACTAACAGCAACGCTACGTCCACTGAAGACAAAGCTGCGCAGCGAAGGGCACGCGACGCTGATCGCAAACGCTTGAAGCGAGCGGCAGACCCTGAACTACGGCAACGAGAAGCGGCGCCCATTCGTCAACGTCGAGCGGCGGATGCTGAACTACGACAACGTGAAGCAGCGGCGGTTCGAGAACGTCGAGCAGCAGAACCTGAGGTTCGAGACCGTGAAGTTCAACGTAAACGTACGAAGCGAGCGGCGGAACCCGACCTTCGAGAACGGGAAGCCGCGTTGGTTCGTGAACGTCGAGCAGCAGAACCTGAGGTTCGGGACCGTGAAGTTCAACGTAAACGTACGAAGCGAGCGGCGGAACCCACGTTAACAACGTTACTAACAACGTTACTAACAACGTTACTAACACCGTTAATAACGATCCGCGATGCTCCGCATCACCCCATGGTTCCCCTCGGGAAGATGGTGTAATTTTTTTTAAGGTCATTTGTTGGCATTTCGAGCCTTTTTCGACGCATGGGCAGAATAGAACGCTAAGCAGATTGGTCGGAACCGCGTTCCAGGCGCCATTGCTAAGCTGGCAGGGGCGGAAGCTACGTGCTTATTGGACCCAACGTTACTAGAACAACTCAGTTAGGAAGCTGCCATAGTTGCCTACTATGAAAAAATGGGGCACTGATTCGTACTCGAAAACAGAACTAATGCCGATCGCAACGCCGCCATTAATCCAGCAGCGGCGACTTATGGAACTGCACGGCTGCAAGTATTTGTTCAGGTCGAGTCGCGCAAGGGCCGGTGGCGCCAGTTCGCAGTAGTCATAGTATCGCATTTGAGGGCGTCCGCTGTTACTCTTCAAGGTTGGCTTTTATCGGCCATTTTGGCGCCGAAACGTATACAGGGAAAATTGTTTCAAAGCTGGCAAGCCCCGTCTCCCAAACGGACGCGCCGCAATTAATCACCGAAGTCAGGACGCACCCAGGTCGGTACGCGCTACCTGAGGCCACCGGTGAGACGTGGCTGTTTAAAAACAATAATGTTTGTGCCGCAGAACCCTGTAAACTAATATCCAAATATCACGCTCCTGTCATTTTGTACTAATCTCCAATAAACTGTCCTACAAAAAGAGCTTTTTTTCAGTTTTTTTTTACGGAAAAACGTGCTCTCTAAAAGCTTATGATGACCACAGTAAAGAAAAACAGATTAAGCCGCCATCTTGGCTCCTCAAGCCTGGGGAGTACTCTGGGAACATTCAATGGCTCTAGCAGTGGCCATATAAAACAACTTTCAAGTTTCAAATCGTCGCTAAAGGGTGGAGCTGTTATCGTATTTAGCTCGGTCTTGGTGGACGCCAGCGGTCCGGGTTTCAAGGGTGAGTTTCCCAACTGAGTGTTTTAGTAACGTTGAGTGGAGCGGTTAAACCATCGATCTTGCACTACAAGATCACGTTCTCGGTGCCTTCTCAATCGCGGAAAGTGGAGTCAAGCGATGAAAGGCAGGCGACTCATTGTTCCTGCAGGCACGTATAGATTATAGACCCTTTCTTCAAGGGCGCCGCCATCTTGAATTGTCATCACTTCCAGTATCGGCGAAAACATTGTTTTGCCATCGCCACGCCACTAGAAGACACTTAGGATATAAGCGTAACCGTGACACATTACCGTTTTGCCTCCCCCTTATTTTTTTACTAGTTGCAGGTTGAAACGTTTTAGTATTTTTTCGTCGCCCATACCGGATATGCCTATTAGGTGGCTGGGGACGAGAGTACACAAAAAAGGTCTATAGCTTCCACAGCCTTGTCAGCTTAGCAGTGAGCGGAACCTATGCGGAGCGCAAGTTCGTCTACTTTTTTTGCAGGAATTATGGTGACGTCAGAACGGCGCCGAGCTCTGATTGGCTCTGATTGCAAGCAAGCTCCCTTGAGATCTTCCCACTTCTTCAATCAGAGCCAATCAGAGCTCGTGTTTCAGACGTTAGGACAACCCCTGCAAAACAAGCAGACAAGCAAGAAGCAGACGCACTTGCAAACCTGCAAACAAGCAACCAAACCAAACCTGCAAACAAGCAAACAAACAATTAAACCTGCAAACCTGCAAACCTGCAAACCTGCAAATAAGCAAGAAGCAGACGAACTTGCGCGGAGCGCAAGTTCGTCTGCCTCTTGCGTTTGCGCAAGTTCGTCTGCCACGAGAGATGAAAAAACGCCAGGCGTGGCGAGTCCCCACCATCTCATTATCGCCACGCAGCCAATGAGACTGCAGTATTATCCTTTAGGAACGTGATGAACGAATCACGAAGAGCGTGAACATAACAAACCACGCCCCGCTTTTCTTAAGCCTTCGGTGGCTATTGGCGACGTGCGCGATCGAAAGCGTCGCTGTGGTCGGCCTTCCACGCTTGGCCGAATACTTACTATGACGTCACCAAAGGTTTCCTCATCGACAGAAATAAGAGTAATGTAAGAACTTCAATTTTGACGGTGTTCGCAGTCTTGGTTTAAGGGCGCAATGATTTGAATCTTCCATCATGCTAATTACAAACACCATCATACTTGTTGTTCGTAAGGTAATGACGTCACGAAAGGGAACCATAGGAGGGCGCCACCAAAACATCTCGCCGCTAATAGGGAGTATTCACTGGCGGCCCTCAGAGCCATTTATTGAGAGAGTTTGGCCATACATTGGTTTGAATAGGCGAGCATCTCGGGGCCAACCACAGGCCGCGAAACAGCCCCTAGCGGTGGTCGTGTGCTCTAAATTTGTGACACGACTCAGAGCCGTTTATTGAGAGAGTTTGGCCATACATTGGTTTGAATAGGCGAGCATCTCGGGCCAACCACAGGCCGCGAAACAGCCCCTAGCGGTGGTTGCGTGCTCTAAATTTGTGCCACGACTATACTTCGTTTCACCTTATGTGCGAGCGAAGGCAAAACTGGAAGCGCGAGCACGGAAGCTCCGTGCGTTCAGGCTTTGCTCGAGCGCGCGAGCTGGGGAGAAATGCAAAAAGCGCTGGTCTCGCGCTTCTAGCTTTGGCTTCGCTCGCAGGTAAAGTGAAACGAAGTATAATTTGAGCCGTGCCGAGCGGAACTCCGCGTCTCAAGACGCTCGCGCACCCCACCCTTTGCACTGCTTTCTTTCAGCCAGTCTCAGGACGCTGTTCTAGCAGTGCAGACAAAGGCATGGGCACGAGCGCGTGGCTTTGGAAAGTGCCTCCTATATGCACGAGGTCTCGTACAAACAATAGCGTTTCGCTGAGCTAGGCTCACGCGCCTGTGCCTTTGTCTTCACTGTCGACATTTGTGAGATGGAGTAGAGGTCTCCTGATTGGTCGACGCTGTGTCACAAATTTAGTTTACGCTCTAAGCGTGGGGGGAATATTCGGCGCTGGCGGCGGCCTTTGCTCCGCCTATTGTCCAAACTCTCCTAATATACGGCTCTGGCATGGACTAACCGCGAATGCTATGCTAGCGCGAGCGGCTAACCTTGACTGCCTTGACTGGAGCACTCGCTGCACGAGCGCTCGTGCAGGCACCGAGGCTTCGTTCGAAGCAACTAGCTCACGCTTTTAGCACGCGCGGCTAACAATAGTCCATACTAAGGTGAGACGAAGTATATACTTCGTTTCACCTTATGTGCGAGCGAAGGCAAAACTGGAAGCGCGAGCACGGAAGCTCCGTGCGTTCAGGCTTTGCTCGAGCGCGCGAGCTGGGGAGAAATGCAAAAAGCGCTGGTCTCGCGCTTCTAGCTTTGGCTTCGCTCGCAGATAAAGTGAGCGCCTCAAGACGCTCGCGCACCCCACCCTTTGCACTGCTTTCTTTCAGCCAGTCTCAGGACGCTGTTCTAGCAGTGCAGACAAAGGCATGGGCACGAGCGCATGGCTTTGGAAAGTGCCTCCTATGCACAAGGTCTCGTACAAACAAAAGCATTTCGCTGAGCTAGGCTCACGCGCCTGTACCTTTGTCTTCACTGGAGACATTTGTGAGATGGAGTAGAGGTCTCCTGATTGGTCGACGCTGTGTCACAAATTTAGTTTATGCTCTAAGCGTGGGGGGAGTATTCGGCGCTGGCGGCGGCCTTTGCTCCGCCTATTGTCCAAACTCTCCTAATATACGGCTCTGGCGGCCCTTATCGTGTGCGCAACTGACGAGCGCGTACTTACAGCGAGCTTCCACGGTTCTTTTGCAGCGTGCATTCCGCACCATCAAAATTACCGTTCTTTGCAGCCTATTAATGGGAGCTCGTTCTGAGCATGCGCCCTAAACATCGCCCTCAAAAATGGCGTCCAGTGACTACCCTCTATTAGCCCCGAGAGCAAACACAAGCGTCGCTGTGGTCGGCCTTCCACGATTGGCCGAACGCTGACTATGACGTCGGAATGGGGATTTATCATTGACGAAATAAGAGGAATGAAAGAACTTTGATTTTGACGGTGTTGGCAGTGTTCCTTTGAGAGTGCAATGATTTCAAGCTTCCACCATGCTATTTACAAACACCATCGAACTTGTTGTTTGCAAGGTAATGACGTCACAAGGGGGAACCATAGGAGGGCGCCACCAAAACTTCTCGCCGCTAATAGGTCAACATTGCTATAGATCGATGGTTCGCGCATTTTGGGAAAATATCGAAGGGACATTTTGCTTCAGTCTATATAGAATTCGAAACGAAAGTCATGCCAATGAAAAACACATTATACTCAGATATATTATATATTCAAAACAAATGCAACTGGTCGTACCTCATGTGATAAACTGGAGCGTCTTACACTACTGAACTGGTGCTTCGTTTCCTTTGAAGTTGGATCGACCTATTTAGCCTTCACTGTATTTGCTCAGCTTAACCTTCCGCACTTCATTCCCGCTGCCCAGCGCCACAGCTTGGAGCAGCGGAGCCGTGAGGAGTGCAACCAGCTGCTTCTAGAGAGGGGATTCAAGAAGCAAGAGAGAGAGACTCCTCAAGAAGAAGAAGAAGAACCTGACTGGCCTGACGTTGGGCCTGACCACCAGAACATCGAACTCTAACTCTGATTCTTTCCTTCCTTATTTTTTTGTTCGATATGTTTTGGAGATTTTTTTTCTCTGCACTGTGATGGAGGCATTTTTTATGTAACTGCAGTCCTCTTTTTATTGCACAATTTTTTTTAACCGCCGTACTTCTCCACGGCACATCGTGGTATCTGCAGTGAGCACTGTTTCGACGCCAGAATGAAGCTGCCGCTGGAAATTTGGCAACAAAAACGGCGGTGGCAGATGTGTTGCGTTGGAAGAGTCAACTCCGAAGAAATCCAGGTCTTGCTGTTTTGTTTTGGTTTGGGATCATTAAAAAAAATGTGATATAACTCCGTGGTCCTTGTCGGATGTCTGCAACTGCGGTGTCGAAAGGCAGGGTCGGAGAAAAGGAGTCGTTTCGCAAGTGCTTCTGAGTGGCGACCATACTCGATACACGAAGCATCTTTAATTTCATTAGTTGTTTTACAATAAGCAGGTTTCTGTTGGCCACATAGTAGCAAGCTTATGTAGTTACGCCTATCAGACATGGTGCATTACAGCCGGGGTCACACTGCTCATAGGCCTTTCCAAAAAAGGGCTCCTGGCCGGTTCCATGTTCAGTGTTCGCGCGTATGGCGTGTGATTTGCTCGTTTTCCGAAGCTACGAACATGCGCGTGCTGGGCTGAGGAGATTGCATGCTGGGTTGAAAACTTTAAAATATTGGAATGGTGTACAGATCATAAAAAAGACAGTCTGCAAACTGATTCGAAGGCAAGTCACCGCGAGATTCGTGCTTCGAATATCGCTTGGCAATGGGTTCGAGGAGAAAACTTGTCACGCGGCATCCGAACCACAGATATTGCGCTGACTCGTGTTTGCAGACTCTCTTTTGTATAATGTATACATAGGTTGCACTGACGTAATTTGGTCCTCCTTTCTGGTGGCCGAACTTCCTCGAGCGTAGCCTTTACTGTGCATATTCCACGAGCAGTACACGAGCGTCGCGAGCGAGCGGAAACGAGTGAGCACAGCTTCATTATTAGCCCCGTGCGCGACCGAAAGCGTCGCTGTGGTCGGCCTTCCATGATTGGCCGAACGCTGACTATGACGTCGGAAAGGGAATTTATCATTGACGGAAATAAGAGGAATGAAAGAACTTTAATTTTGACGGTGTTGGCAGTGTTCCTTTGAGAGCGCAATGATTTCAAGCTTCCATCATGCTAATAACAAACACCATCGAACTTGTTGTTTGCAAGGTAATGACGTCACAAGGGGGAACCACAGGAGGGCGCCACCAAAACATCTCGCCGCTTATACTTCGTTTCACTTTATCTGCGAGCGAAGCCAAAGCTAGAAACGCGAGACCAGCGCTTTTTGCGTTTCTGCCCAGCTCGCGCGCTCGAGCAAAGCCTGAAGGCACGGAGATTTCGTGCTCGCGCTTCCAGCTTTGCCTTAGCTCGCACATAAGGTGAAACGAAGTATAACAGCAGGTTTTGGCCACCAGAGAGGATGAAGGATATGACGTCACGTGCAACCCATGTATAAGCAGTGTGACCACGGCTTAAAGGGACCATAAAATGATTTTTTAACTTTTTTTTCCAAATGAAGATCTCAATTAATCTTCAATGTTCATAGAACCCGGAGCAGGAATCCGTATTCGTTTTATTGCCTCCAAGTTTACACACACACACACACACACACGCACACACGCACACGCACACACGCACACACACACACACAAACACACACAAACACACACACACACACACACACACACACACACACACGCACGCACGCACACGTCAACAATCAACCCGTCGACGAATATTTTAAAAATTCGCGTTCGTGGCCAATGGGTGCCCTGACGGCACTTATCATCGTTTGCGAATGACAAGTTTCATGGTGTGCTTAGGAAGGACGGTCGAAGTTTGGAGTCCACGTACGGGTGCCTATGCACTTCAATAGACCATATGCAAAAAGAAGCGCCATCTAGTGTATTCATAATAATAATAATAATAATAATAATCTTTATTGGCTCAGGAGAGCCGTGGCACCGCGGAAAGGCGACAGCCCGTACCATGGAGGCCCGCGGTGCCACGTCTAGTGATGATGATTATGAGATGATATGTACAAGTGATGATGATTATGAGATGATATGTTCATGATCGATGATCAGATTTCCTCCATATTGGGGGGTTCCCGTACCGACGATTTCGCCCGAAAAACAATAGTCCCGACAAAGTGTAAGTCGTAGAACTAAAATATGATCACCTGTTGCAAGTCCAGTACGAACCCTTCACAGGACGTCTTCGAGAAATACCGTTCATTGACCTGGATGGCCCAGTTCACTGCTTGAGTGACGAGTCTTGCGACCTCGTTGCTGACAATTCCTTTTCCTTAATTTTTGCGGCCGTCTTTCTTTTCTTCTTTGATCCGGAACTAACCAGCAACCCATTGAGTGTTCAAATGAACTGCCCTAATATCATGAAAACCAAGTTAAATGCAGATGCGCCTCGTCCACAACTGGAAGATGTGATAAACCCCCCAATATGGCGGCTCCTAATGGCATGATGATGATAGCTGGCAAGGATTTCGCATATGGCCTATACCGCGTGATTTCTCATTTCGCTTTTGAGATGAGTAGGAAAGCTGAGGAGAAAGAAGTTGAACAATTATTTTATAATCTCTTTAAAACTACGGGTATTCGGGCACAGTGATGTGATAAAATTGTTCGCCAGAATGTACCAAACGGCGAAAGCGTTTTCTCTTAAAGCAATTTTGGAAACATAGCACGCGAGATCAAATCAAATCAAATTTATTTCACAGGAATAAAAAGATAAATAGCCATATTTTACGAACGAACCTGGCGTGCCACACAAATAATAAAACTGTTATTGGGGCATTCATTATTTTATAAGGCACATTCTATAGTCTTCAGCTGCTGCATCGAGTCAAGGTGACAATTACGCACTATGCAGACGCATCTTGTCCCTATTAAATGAACCCGTATTGCTTGTTTATCTCAGCCTGCCCTCTTTTCGCAGATAAAACATTGAAGGTACCTTCGCATTAATCAATAATATAAAACATTACAAGTAGGTTTCACGATTAATGCCAGGAAAAAAGGAGATGTGATGCTGGAAGTCTCACATGAAATTAGTTTATGTCATTTCTTGAAAGCAACAACAACAAAAAAAAACGTATTCATGGGAAGGGCTCAGAGAAAAAGGCAGGATTTGGCAATTTTGAAGTTGGGTCAGAAAATATTTTTAGGCCAAAGTCTGCAAGATTGAAACAAAACACTAAGCTGGTTGTACAGTTTTGTTTGTTTTTTACGTGAAGATTCTTGTTTGGCGTAATGCAATATTTTCTGTGCCCAATGGTGATAATAAAAAAGTGCTTGGGAGCCACGGCTGCAAATAATATTTCTGTGGTTCTCTAAGTAAATAAAGAGGTGCAAGTAGAAGCGTCGACAAGAACACAATAACTGAAGCGCCGATCTTTTTGCATAAATATGGCCTAGGGACAGGCACCACCTCGGAAATATCAATATCGCGCTGTAAAAGACAGGATAACTAATTTTAAACCTAACTAAACGATTTCAAATTCACATCTGGTGGATGGTGTGAAAGTTCTCGTGACATCACCTGTGGCATAGGAGCAGCGCCGTTCTGCGGAAATACGGCGTGCCGGCAGAATTAGCCTAGGCCTGAACGCGTGTGCAAAGCCTTGGCGGAGAAAGCCAAAGCGTAGTTGGCCACAGTGAGCTCGTTCTCGTTGCGGCTCTTTGCACGACACGACGCGAGCACGCTTCTGGTTCTGAAGGTTTCCAGCTGAACGTAGAGGGAAAAAAACCAAGCAGTGGAGAAAAAGAGACACATACTGCTGGACTATCAACCATTTACTGAAATTCTTCTTTTTCATCTACCCTCATGAATTATACTATGGGCCTCCTGCGTTGCCCAGGGGGTGCTGCGAAAAGGGACTTGTTAGGCCTTGTTTTGGGTAGTACAAACTTTAGCGTCTCAAACTGTCACGCATGCAGAAGTGTGCCTGCTCTGGTGCAGAGCACGAGATCACGATGAATATACAAAGAAACAACGAAAATTCGAACGCCGTCAAAGCTAAGACGCTTAGAGCGCGAGCTAAGAGATGCCGTTTCACGCGTTCCAAAGTAGACATGACAAAGAGAAAGAAAAATGAAAGCGTCGCGACACAGGTGTTTTGACGTCACCACCCAGAGATAAGAGACGCGTACCCTAGCGGTGGTGTCATCAATTTGGCACCTTTGATTGTCTTGCGGCGTTGAGTCTGGCCGATTTCAGGCGTCCAGACTCCAAAGGTATTTTTTCGTTCTTCAGCATCAGACAGAATTAAAAGAGCTCAACCAACGTGCCGTAAGTAGTGCGAGGCTCAATCCGGTGAGTTTGTACTACCCTAAATGAGGGCGCTGCAGTTTGTTCAAAGCTTCAGCGCAGGAGGCCTATTTACTGGAATTCTTTTTTTTCATCTACCCTCATGAATTGAGTTCCCAGGGCTTCTTCTTCGGTATAATATTTGGTGGCTTAGCGTTCACATGTTCCTGACTAGGTTTCTCACTTGGGGCGCTTCCAGAAGATACAGTTCTTCTTTCGGAAATAGCGGAAACACAAAAACCAGCTTGCAAGGGAAATCCTGGAGTCTCTGGCTATTCAGACGCACGGGGATGACTGCGTGAGTGCCGCCTCCATTACGCCATTTCCGAGAGAAACAAAATTGCGGTGGCTTAGCTCGGCTATGCCAGGATATATGTAGCGTGAGCTTATGCGCACAAAATGAGAGGCGCTATCACGCGGCTCCGGTGCAGCGTCAAACTTGGCTACTGCGCAACGGAGGCGAACAGCTGGGCACGCGGCGGCGCCAGTGCGTCTGCCGCGGCTATGACGTCACTCCTCTGGAAGGCGCAGACCGGCGAGGCGCGCGTGGTGGTGGCGGAGCCCGCGGCGGCGGCGGCTCCGACGCGCCAGCTGTGCGCCATGTGTCGTCACTGCTTCTCGCGCTTGCGCAAACCAGCGAGGCGCGCGCGGCGGTGGCGGAGCCCGCGGCAGCGGCGGCGGCTCCGGCGCGCCAGCTGTGCGCCGTGTGACGTCACTGCTCCTCGCGCTTGCGCAGCACGGAGCACGGCTCATTATGCGAGCCACGCGAAACTGCTCAACCTCGGCCAGTGTAGCTCACGCTACAAAACGGTATCTTCTGGGAGCGCCCCAAGTGAGGAACCTAGTCAGGAACATGTGAACGCTAGCCACCAAATATCATACCGAAGAAGAAGTTACCCCTGGTAACTCAATATTATAATTCATGAGGGTAGATGAAAAAGAAGAATTCTAGTAAATAGTATAATTCATGAGGGTAGATCACTCCCCCCCCCCCCCCCCTCGCCATTGCTGGGTACTAACGGTTATTTCTACTTACCAGTTCCCTCGAGCTACTACTTTGGCGGTGTGACACTAACACGGTGAACCGAACGCTCGTGGCCCATAAAATACTGGTATGGTCGCAAACGACGTTATGGGCAAGCTAGAACGTACAGTCCTCGAATATTACTACTAGGCGAGATCGTCACACGTTGACGCCATTAAAGGGGCACTGACACCCCCCAAAATTGTTTTTTCCTTTTTTGTCAGGCGATTCATTATGGTGTTGGAATACTACCCAATTAATATTTTGCTACAGAGTCGCGTATTTTTTAAATAAAGCCCAAAAAACGCAACTGCTCGAAAGCGAAACCGAACTCCCGCACCACACGGGGAAGTGGAGAGGATAGGAGACTGGCGGAGGTCACGTGGGTTACACCCGACCGTGCGTTTTTTTTTTTTTTTTTTGTTTTCTCCGCGTGTAGCAGACGAAATGCGTTCGCTCGCCGTGCGATTCCTTTGCATTTATGTTTGTCCCGCTCGCTGTTCTGTACTTCAAGATGAGTTGTTTTGTACATTTAAGTGTTGGCAATTAGTAGTGAGTGCCCGAGTGCCGTAGTGTGGTGAATTCCCGTGATCGGCTCCGAAAGAATACTCCCAAGATGTTGCGTGAAGAATTGCTTCACATGTTCTGCATCTGAAGGTGGCATTGTGCGTCAGAGTGCATAATTTTTCGAAAGATCAACGGGTCGGGGTCAATGGCTGGCTGCAATTCCTGTAGAACAGTTACGCGAAGCTCGAAAAGCAGACGCTACCCGATTCATATGCTCCTTGCATTTTTTGGAAAGTGACTACATTGAGTTCGCAGGTTTCAAAAACGAAATCCCATACCATTTAGTTCAGCGACGTATCGTCCACAACAATTGTCTTTTTTTTGTGATAATTGTTAAAAAAAAGAACTGTAAACATCGCAAAATGCTTGACAAAAAAAAAATGGTACACCCACAGGAGGGATCGAACCCGTGCTCGCTGCGTGTAAATCGGAAGTCTTTCCACTGAGCTACCGTAGGAACTGTTCCGTGCGTACTAATGGAGCCAGGTAGACTGTATGTCGGTAGTTTGCTGCCTGATTTCCCTTCATTACATGCACTCTCGGCTTGAAGTCGGGCAGCACCACGCAGAGGCCAAATACGCACCTCGTAAAGAAACCGTACGCGTTCGTATTCAACTCGAAGTACGCACTTCGTGCTTGACGTTTGAGCGAGCGATGTATTCAGTTCAGCAACGAGAAGGGACGACGGCTCGGCGGCGTCTTCGTGCAATCGGCTTGCTAGTCGGGCGTGTCGTACGGGATGAATATCAGTTCTCTTGATCGGTCCAAAATTTCTCTTTCGAAGGAAGACAGAATTCGCCGGTACCGTGAACGACAGTTCTGAAGTAGAGGTCCAACGCCCGTCGTCCGCTGTCATCCGCTAGTCCCACGATACGCGAAACGACGCCATGTTGAGAATTTTCAGTGAACGCACAGAAGGCTTCCGGTTGTCTGTGCTACCTTTTTTTTTTTTCAATCAACGTATTTGCAGCTTTATGGAAGCCACAAAAAATGGGTTTCATATTTTTTTCTATTTTTAATACTGACTGTGTGCCTTCAATGACCCACCACTTTGATTAAATTTGGTGGTCGCTTCGAAACCTTAGAAAACGGCCCGTGACCACGGAAACGAGAGTGAGCGCGACTCAAACCGGCCAGTTCTCGATCGGTGGTTTTTGGGGCGGAAAGAAACCGAATTTCGAGCCGCAAATTCTGTTCTGGGTAGTTGGGCTCTCATATGTCACGTACAACTAAAAACCTCGGCGCAGTGCAGGAACTATTCACGCCACTGGCGCGATATGCAATGCGCTTCTCGCTGACCGACTTTGAAGCGAAAGGAAGAGAGCTCGCGCTCACGTCATTTCGTTTCCGTACCCCTTTAACGTCATTTTGTGTCCGTACCCCTTTAAGTATTCTATAAGAAACATTAGAAACTCAATTGAAACTCATTGATCATTTTAATAAGTGTATACTCGATGTTAGCAAGAATAAACTTCAGTTTTAAGTCAGAGCCTTGTTCGCCAGTCTACCTTCTCGTACTTGTCCGTGTCTTTGCGCTGCTTTAAATTTTTAAGCCTCGGAAGGATGAGAGATGCCGAGAAAAAAATCACAATTTATCTCTGATGGAAGGGGCTTTTCGACGAACTGAAGAGCTGTGTGCTTACCCTATTACTAAGCAAAGAGTGAATTGTTAATTTCTCGGAAAATGTATTTCGGGGTCAAAACCGGCGACGTCGAAATTCAGGTTGAATTTTACAGAAAGTACTCGTTTGTTGATTTAAACAAAGATATTAAATAAATGTGAATAGAAATAAAGATTGTGTCTCTTTTCTCTGTTCATTGTATACAGTAGGAAATACACCAAACAATTTCTACAGTGTATGAGAACATCTCAGATACATTTTTTTCAGAATACATAGTTTAGCA
Organism: Ixodes persulcatus; assembly: GCA_013358835.2. NCBI lineage: Eukaryota > Metazoa > Arthropoda > Arachnida > Ixodida > Ixodidae > Ixodes > Ixodes persulcatus. The sequence goes on from JABSTQ010003901.1 coordinate 24,350, forward strand.
TCTGTATTCCTGCCCCGGAAGAAATGTTATTCTTGTATTTGTATTTCCAATACTATTCTAGTTTTTTAAATGCATATAGTTTGGATATGCATCGCGATGCCTTTTGAAAATTTTATCTGAATATCCGTTTTAGCTGTCTTTGCCCTGTACCCGAGTATTGGAATCTCCACCGACTCCTTAGGGTAATTTCCCCCAAAACCTGGTGTTTGTGTTTTGCGAACGCAACGTGTACATGCTGAGCATAAGTGTTAACCAAATTAAAATAAATGCATCATCACCACACAAAAGTCGCATGGTAATTTCGCTCGGTCGCAGCGCAAGGAAAGAACCGTTGGTGGGGCCACCCATCGCACAAACTACGTCGACCAGGGAAGCGTGACCGAAAACACCGGTGACGACGACGACGAGCCGACAGAGCCCGAGCGCAGGTCAGCCCGAACACCGGTGAAAGGGCAGTCGAGGAAGAACCGGCAAGCCGCTAGCTTGGGCGAGCGCCGAGCAGGCTGGGCCTAACAAAACACGCCAAGCCACGCAACGCGCCTTGTTGCTGCAGCCCAGATCCATACCTCGAGCCTCGCACACGTCGACGAACGCCGCTGTGGGTGGGCGGGTAAACGTGCACGCGCATGTCTGGCTATGTTCCAGAGTTGGGACAACACCTCCTAGATAACAAGGCCTAAGAGCTGTATTTTATACGTCAGAAAACCGAAGGCCAGGGAGGGGTTGGAGGAATGCATAGCTGAACGCGAGTGCTGCGTCCAGTATTTGGGTGGAACTCGTGTTCAATATACTCGTGTTCAATCTGGGCCCTCCCGCGATGGCCTCAGTGGAAACCATAGAACGCCCACCAGTTCGGCCTTGCTATATAAAAGGAGTTGGGAGGGAGGGAACCGCCGAATGACCTGAAAATGTGTTTTTATAAAAAAGAGTGAGAGAGAAAGCCAGAGAAAAAGAAACATACCTATGTAAAAGGATGGTTGGATGAATAAACGGCAAATCAAATTGAGAATTGTAGTCCTCTATAGGTTACTGTCGTTAACAAGCTTGGTGTAGAAAACCCACCTGACTTGCTAAAACTAAGACTGTAGCAGCCTGCCTTGACGTTTTTTTGGGGTAGAGCTGTCTCTGTTTGTGTGTGTGTGTGTGTTGTGTGTGTGTGGTGTGTTGTGTGGTGTGTTGTGTGTGTGTTGTGTGTGTGTGTGTGTGTGTGTGTGTGTGTGTGTGTGTGTGTGTGTGTGGTGTGTGTGTGTGTGTGTGTGTGTGTGTGTGTGGTGTGTGTGTGTGTGTGTGTGTGTGTGTGTGTGTGTGGTGTGTGTGTGTGTGTGTGTGTGTGTGTGTGTGTGTGTGTGTGTGTGTGGTGTGTGTGTGTGTGTGTGTGTGTGTGTGTGTGTGTGTGTGTGTGTGTGTGTGTGTGTGTGTGTGGTGTGTGTGTGTGTGTTGTGTGTGTGTGTGTGTGTGGTGTGTGTGTGTGTGTGTGTGTGTGTGTGTGTGTGTGTGTGTGTGTGTGTGTGTGTGTGTGTGTGTGTGTGTGTGTGTGTGTGTGTGTGTGTGTGTGTGTGTGTGTGTGTGTGTGTGTGTGTGTGTGTGTGTGTGTGTGTGTGTGTGTGTGTGTGTGGTGTGTGTGTCTGTGTGTGTGTGTGCGTGTGTGTGTGCGTGTGTGTGCCTGTGTGTGTGTGTGTGTGTGTGTAAGGGGGGACACGTTATTGTTTTTGTGCAAGGAAGAATGAATTGACTCAGCAATACCATAACCACCTAGAATAATTGAGGCCTGCAAACATCCTCCTCTTCCTCCACAGAACGTCATCACAGTCTTATTTATTTTTATTTATTTATAAATACTGCGACCTCTTTCGAGGTCTTTGCAGGAGAGGAAACAAATACAATTTGAACACATACTGGACGGAAGAAAGTCCAGGCAAACACAGTAAAACTTCCATGACGCAGCATGGAAAAGGGCAAATCAACAATAACAAAATAAAGAAAGCAAGAGGAGCCAGACAGAAGCAACTTCCGTTCACGTTAACAACAGGACAAAAAAAAAAAAAAGTGAAACTGAAATAAGTTAATTGTTAAAAAATAATCTAAGACAGTTTTCAAACGACTTGGGTTCTATTGATTTTACAATCTCCTCAGGCAAGTGGTTCCATTCTTCTATGGTACGGGGGAAAAACGACTTCTGGTACTGCAATGTTTTGCACCAGTACGGTTTAAAAACAATATCGTGCGACAACCTGGCAGAATGAGAGGGGTTGTGCATCAAATATCTGGTCGAATCAATATTAAAGCAACCTTTACTCATCATAAAAATAAACTTTAGTCTAATTATTCTCCGCCTCTCATCTAGGGGTTCCAATTTAAGATCATCGATCATTGCTGAAACCGAATCGGTGCGTCTATAACGGCTCATGATATAACGTGCAGCACTCCTTTGAACTTTTTTCCAGTCTCTCTATGTATTTCTTGTGGTACGGATCCCAGATGACACAGCCGTACTCAAGTATGGGTCGTATAAGAGCTTTGTATGCTACTAATTTGGCTTCAAACCGTTGCATATTTAAAATTTCGTCTAAGAAATCCCAGTTTACGCTGTGCCGCAGAGCAAATTTTATCAATGTGATCATTCCATTTCATGTGTGTTTCGAAAATCAGACCCAAATACTTTAAAGAGGAAACCTGTTTTAGGGGGGCGAGCCCCACCGTGTACGTAAATGGCCGCTCGGATTTTTATTTGTTATTCTAAGCAATACACTTTTTTCACTGTTTATTTTCATATCCCAATGATCGCACCACTCGACAATTTTTGCTAATGATGCACTCAATCGAAACTGATCTGCTTGCTCCCGGACCCTTGTGTAAATTAAACAATCATCCGCGAAAAGCCTCACTGTTACATTAGCGTCAAGGTCATCATCGAGGTCATTTATATACACCAGAAAAAGAATTGGGCCCAACACCGACCCCTGTGGAACCCCCGAGTCAACGCTTAAGTCTTCGCTGTGGATGTTGTTAACCTCAACATATTGCGTTCTTAGCGAAAGATACGCTTTTATCCACTGAAGCAGGGTGTAATCTACTCCGTAATTTTCAAGCTTTGCTAAAAGTTTCGAATGGTTAACTCTATCAAATGCTTTGGATAGGTCTAAAAATATAGCATCCGTTTGATCGCCGTTATTTAGATTTGAAACAAAATCATGTACGCACTCACACAGCTGAGTTGTCGTAGACAACTTCCGCCTAAACCCGTGTTGATTTTTGAACAGAATATTAGCATTTTCAAAAAAAATGTTCAAGCGCTGCGATAAAATATGCTCTAACAGTTTACAGCTGGTGCAGGTCAGAGAAATTGGTCTGTAGTTATTCACGCTAAACCTGTCGCCAGCTTTGTAAATTGGCACAACCTTTGCACGACGCCAGTCATTGGGAATTTCATGTTGAAGTAGAGATGCAGAATATATAACAGTTAGAAACTTTGAGGTCCACTCAGCATATCGTTTCAAAAACGTGTTTGGGATGTTATCTGGTCCACCAGATTTCTTCTCATCAAGCTCCAATAATAAAGCAAAAACTCCTTCTTGCGATATTGAAATTTCCTCCATGGTTACTGATTCGTTAAGCACCGGCCGGTCTCCCAAAGTTACTCCAGCATCGCTCACAGTGCATTGAAAGACTGAATAAAAGAATTGATTAAACTCCGTGGCTATGTCGTAGTTGTTAACAACCATCTCGTCCTTTATTGTAAGTTGTGAGATCATCGGTTTTGATGGGGAAAGATAACTCCAAAACCTTCGTGGAGCATTTTTCATAAAAGAAGTCATTTTGATAGAAAAGAAATTAGTCTTTGATACTTGAGTTCTTTCTTTTAGTTCGCTTGATAACGCACTCACATCTGCTACATTTACTGGTCGTTTGCGACGCTTTCGTTTTAACTTTCTCTGAAGTTGCAGAATTTCTCTTGTAACCCACGGATTATTTCGCTTTTCAATAATCTGCTTATAAGGTATATAATTAGAAATACAGTACTTTACACAACTTTTGAAGCATTCCCAAAGTTCGTTCACAGGAGTGCAACACTCAAAGTTATCAAAAGCCATTTCCAAGTAGTCAAGAATGGTTACATCATCAGCCTTTGAAAAATCAGGAACAAATTAGGCTCCAACCTTTCACAGTGTTTTCGTTTTCCAAGCTCAGTCTCGAGGCGAACAATCTTATGGTCAGACATCCCTTCATGAAGCGTGACCGTGTAGGTGCCATAGTTGTTACTCAAAAATATTAAGTCTAAAACTGAACCACCAGTACTTCCGTTCCTAGTAATTTCGGTAACCACTTGATCTAGGTTAAAATTAAATGCCATCTCAAGAAGCATTTCACAGTCTCTCACTTGTACTGGACCTGGCAACAGCGTATCCCACTGTATACCAGGAAGGTTAAAGTCGCCTGCAATAACAACTCTGGAGCCATCGGTCACGTTTTCTCCCAAAAAGTCATATAACTGCTCAAGGATTTCAATAGAACTGTTTGGCGGCCTGTAAAAAGCCCCTACAATAATGGATTCACAATTTATTTTGACCTTGAAAAATACACTTTCATTATCTTGTGCTTCACCAAGTGAGAAACAATCAAGCTCCCTCTTAACCACAAGCGCAACCCCACCTCCTCTTGACCCCCTGTCTTTGCGCATAATCTTGTAATTTGGCGGAATAATCTCTTCATCCGTAATTCCAGCGTGCAACCACGTTTCAGTTATCACTACCACGTCGGGGTCATGAAGAAGCAAAATCTGTTCAAGCTCATCTACTTTGTTTAGTACGCTCCTCGCATTAATATTAATCAGAACAAACTGTTTATTTTTTGTTTCACTGCACCGTCACGCCCTGTCATACTGCTTTTGTTGCACTCGTTCGCGGCGTTCAGTGACGTCATTCCAAAGTACAGCTCGTCCTTAATTTTAATCTTATCATGAACCAGGTGCATCTTAATACCCTCATCTCTTTCCTCTTTGGCGCTGGCCCACAGTAGCCTTCGCTTCTCTTGCGTAGTTTGTGAGTAGTCATTATTTATAAAAATACGCGACCCTTTCAGCTTACGGCAGTTTTTGAGCACCGAAATTTTTTCAATGTGATCTGACAGCTTCAAGATAATTGGTCTAGTTTTTCCGCTTCGCCTGATACCCAGTCTATGTATCCGTTTTACGGAGTGAACCGATACACCTAACCTGTCCCTGAAGATGTTTTGCACAATTTCTGTTTGGAGCGATTCCGGGGTTTCATTTTCAGGCTCCTGGATGCCAAATACTACAAGGTTGTTTTTTCTGCTCCTATCTTCAAGGGCGGTTAGTTTTTCTTGTTGCGAGATAATGCTTGATTGCATGTCACCCAAAGTGTACTCGAGCCTGTGGATCGTCTCGCTACTAACACGCAGTGTTTGTACCTCTTCTTCTAATTTAGTAAACTTTTGATTAAGCATGTCAATTTTTTTATCGAAACGCTCTTTGATTTCTCGTATGTCCTCCCTAATGGCTGACTGACCAGCCAAAATCTTTTGAAGGGAGGCATCACTCTCGCCCTTCGTATGAGGGCCTGGATTTCGCTCAACATCACCAGACAGCAGTAACAGCATTTGATAACACTCAGACACACACTGAAAAACCGCGTGAGGGCACGGCAGGATAACTAGAAATCTATTGTCGCTTCTAAGGCTGGACAGATTGTCACCCACCTGTACGATCGAAAACAGAAGCGGCATCTTAGAAGCCATCCTTTCGGTGAAGCCGTGCCCTCTGAGGATTTCCGTCGTGTGGCCGCTGTTTATAGTCTCGAAGGGGGGCGTAGTCCACGATGTGCCGTAGCGCTGCGCAGCAAATCCTTCTTCCAACATGGGGGGCGTAGTCCACGATGTGCCGTGGCGATGCGCAGCAAATCCTTCTTCCAACATGGGGTGATAGCCGATGGCCCACG
>JABSTQ010003902.1:0-49624 GCA_013358835.2 Ixodes persulcatus
CCTACGGAGACATGGACTATTGTGCCTGGCGGCAAGACACCACGACCACCGACACGATCAACGATCAAGAGGTGCTGCGCAGCAATGGCCACACCGCTGTCGCGGTGCGTGGCGACGATGTACACCCAAGCGACATCGTGGGATGGAAAATCTCCGGTAAACAAGTAAGCCAACGACTTAATAAGCCCCAGCTTAACGAAGTTACCCAAAGCAGCAAGCCAACTTCGCAATTTAGTGAAGCTCGAGCGAAACGCATCGTAGCAAGAATCACCAAGGCGTCCCGCATGCCGCTGAATTTGCCGCGGGAAGAGCAGAAGATCGTAATGCGACCGAGAGGAGGGCTATGTCTAGCGAGACTTGAAGCCGACATCGTAATGTCCGCAGTCATAACGGCAGCCAACGTTCCCAAGACCGCAGCGAAAGCAGACACGATCTGCACTAACCCCACGCAGAACATCATCGTGATCAGCACGCCCGATGAAGAACGAGCACGTTACTACGCAAGCGTACGCTCCCTATACGTTGGGGGCCGTAACTATGAAACGCATGCCTACTGCACCGCGCCTCACGGCACAGTGAAAGGAGTGATCCGTGGCATCGCAGTAGAGAACACTGCCGAAGATCTGCACGAGAATATCGTCAACCAAGCAAACCCGCAGGCCCTCGAGGCACACAGGATTGGAAACACTACCTCGATCGTCATTTTGTTCGCAGGAACAAAGGTCCCCAACTACATCAAGTACGGCTCCATTATAGTAAAGTGTGGATTATACAGACAACACCACAACGTATGCAAGACATGCGGCAAAATCGGCCATCGAGCCGATGTATGCCCCACACCGGAAACCAAGATCTGCTTCGCGTGCGGCGCGCCTAACCCGGCGGCAGACCACGCGGCGCGGTGCAAGCCACGTTGCAAGCTGTGTAACGGCGCCCACGCCACGGGCGCGGAAGGCTGTACGAACAAGTACAAGGTGCCCTTCGTAGTTACTCAGCGCAGATGGGAGCGCAGAAACGCGGGGTCAACGTTTTCGTCACAAGACTTCCCGCAGCTGCCACCGCAACAACAGAACGAAGCACAAAAGAGAAGACGCAGCCGCTCGAGGAGGCGGGACCAAAGCAGGGGACGCTCGGCGAGCCGCGGCAGAAGCACCGACGGCAAGCGCAGCGAGAACATGAATCACAACCTCAACCAGCAGCAAGCGAAGGACAACGCTGTCCAGTCACTACGCAACGAAAACGACCAGCTCAAACGATGCATCGCCGAACAGAGAGCTCAATTGCAAGAGATGAACGCCAAGTTGAACCAACTCATCAACGCGCAGCAGCAGCAACAGGCGACTCAGACACCGCCGCCGTCGCCACAGCAGATTCAACCAAGACCCTCAACAACGGAAAACAACACAAACTCAGCCATGGAGGTACAAGCCCCAGTTACGACGGAAGCTAACAGCGCAGAACCCGAAACGATCGACGTTGCTGGGACAAGCGAACCGGCACCCAAGAAGCGAGCGCTAGAATACGCACGTGAACGAAGAGTCAACGCTAGGCAGGACAGCCTCGAAGAACGTCAAGATCGAATAGAACAGACCATGAAAACCAACTACGAAACCCTGAGCCAAGCCATACAAGGAATACAGACCAAGTTAGATGCACTAATACACGCGCTTACGGCGTCAGGACTAATCCCACAACAGGCCTTCACCCAACCGCAATAATGGACGGGACGACGGCAACAGGCACCGCTAACCACAGAAACAGAGCACGGCCACAACAGCATCATCTTCTCATATGGCAATGGAATTCCAACGGCATAAAGGGGAGGAAAGCATCGTTACAACAGTACATACAGCAAAGCACCAAGAGACCCGACGTTATAATACTACAAGAAACGCACAGTGAAACCCCACCGACGTTACCGGGGTACCGATCCTTTGCGAAGCCCCCCAGCGCACGAACAGTTGGGAAAGGCGCAGGGCAGGGGGTCTGCACCTTGGTAAAGAAGAATCTAACCTCAATAGATTCACGAACTGCTACCCAACGGCGCCATCGAGCACACCACGATCGAAATCGTCACCGGGAAGCGCAAGCGCCGGGAAAGCACCTTTATAATCAACGTGTACAGCAATCCGAAGCACTACCAGCAAAAATTCCGTACTCTTGTGCACAAAGCGCAACAGCTCGCGGGCTCCAACGTAACCCTACTGTGTGGGGACTTCAACGCTCAACATACGGCATGGGGGTATCCACACACGACGGCGAAGGGCCACAGCCTCTACGACGAAACAATGGACGCAGGTTACCAACTGCTAAACGACCCCAACGCACCTACAAGAAACGGAACGTCGTCGCAGCGAGACACAAACCCGGACCTCGCCTTCATAAGCACGGCCTCGGCACCGCGTGGCGTCACATGGCGGAACACCGGGGAGACGTTGGGAAGCGACCACTGCATACTCGAAATCACAATACCCATCGCAGAGAGCACGCAAAGAGCACAGCAACAGCAAATCGTCGACTGGCACGAGTACAGAAAGAAATTAGAAGCCAACGTTATGGAAACCATTGAAGACATAGAAGCATGGACCAACATGTTGAACGCCGCGACCAAAGACGCCACTCAGACGGTAGAAGCGGAGCCGGAGGTTACGATGCTGGACAGCAGACTAGCCCACCTCATGGAAGCCAGCAACTCGCTGAGACGGCGCTGGAAACGTCAACGCCACAACAGAAAGCTACGCAAGCGCATAGCACAACTCAACAGAGACATCGAGCATCACAGCGCAGTTCTCTGCAGACAGCAGTGGCACGCGGTGTGTCAAGAAGCCGATGGTCAACTACACAAAGGCAAGACGTGGCGCCTGCTCCGCCACCTGCTCAACGATCAGACAACCAAGGGAGCTCAGCACTACATACTGAACAAGATCATTCACATAGCCGTCAAAGAAATGGGAGAGGCTGAGGTACAACGACGCCTGGACGCCAAGTATCTCCCCGTAACGCCAACGCACCCACTCCCCAGCTACGAAGGGGCAGCCAACGAGAGACTGGATGCCGACATCGAAGAATGGGAAGTGCGAGCGGTTCTCCAAACAATTAACTGTAAATCGGCGTCCGGACCGGACCACGTTCCCAACAAGGCATTGAGGAACTTGAACGACACGGCAATCGAAGCCCTCACCAAGTACTACAACCAATGCTGGCGGACGGGCAAGTTACCGCAACAATGGAAGACCGCGAAAACGGTCCTGATTCCCAAGCCGGGCAAACCACCCAGCATAGACAACCTGAGGCCCATCTCTCTAACGTCGTGCGTGGGCAAGGTGCTCGAACACGTCCTACTCAACAGATGGCAACGTTATTTGGAAGACTCCAACTTATATCCACATACAATGCTGGGGTTCCGGGCCAAACTGTGTACTCAGGACGCCATGCTGTTACTCAAGAACGAAATCGTGAACAGACAGTTTCCCACGTTGGATAACAGAGCGGTGCTCGGACTGGATCTCCAGGGAGCATTCGACAACGTACACCACTCGGCCATCCTTCGGCAGGTGTCCCACCTCAACATGGGGGAGAGGACGTTCGCTTACATCAAAGATTTCCTGACCAATCGCACCACACGGCTTGTGGCAGGAGAACTACAACTACCGCTCAAGCAGCTGGGGAGCACGGGGACCCCGCAGGGCTCGGTGATCTCCCCTCTGCTGTTCAACCTCGTCATGATAGGTGTTGCAAGAAGATTGGAACGCGTTAGAAACATCAAGTACACAATCTACGCGGACGACATCACGCTGTGGTCAACGGGAGGAAGCGACAGCCAGATCGAGGCAGCCCTCCAAGAAGCCGTCACCGCCGTAGAGGAACACCTACGACCCACCGGACTCAATTGTTCACCAACCAAGTCGGAACTGCTGGTGATCTCACCGCAAAGTGCGCGACGCCCAACAACGCAGCACATCAACGTGGTAACCCAAGACGGAACGCCGATACCGCACGTGCAGACGCTCAGAGTTTTGGGGCTACACCTCCAGGACCTGAACCGCAACAATGTGACGATACAGAAGCTCCACGCAAAGCTCTCGCTGGCCACCCGCCTACTCAAGAAGGTGGCCACGCGGTACCAGGGCATGAGAGAAGACAGTCTACTACGACTCACCCAGTCGTTTGCGGTCAGCCACATCTCTTACGTTGCGTCGTTCCACAATTGGAAAGCGGCGGAAAAGATCAAGATTAACGCGATGATCAGAAAGGCGTACAAGACGGCCCTGGGCCTATACCCTCACACCAACACTGAACGCATGCTCGCGTTGGGCGTACACAACACGCTGGAAGAAATCGCAGAAGCCCAGCGAACGGCGCAGTATCACCGCCTGTCCCAGACCAGGACGGGAAGAACGATACTACAACGCATCGGAATCAACGCGCCAGAGACGACCCCGGAGGTGGCGAAGCAGCTACCCCGGGACGTTCTCCAAAGACTGAGGGTTCCACCCTTACCAAAGCACATGCATCCGCAAGTACACCAAGAAAGAAGAACGGCGAGAGCCACGGCACTCACAAAGGATCACGCCAACGATCCGTGCGCGTACTACGTGGACGCGGCGAAGTATCCCCACCGGCCAAACACGTACGCAGCAGCAGTCATCGCAGCAGACACCGGAGTACTCACAACGTCGGGAAGCATACGGTGCAAGTCGCCCACGCAAGCCGAGGAGTTTGCAATTGCACTGGCACTAGCGATCCCGGATTGCCGCACGGTCCTCAGCGACTCGAAGCCGGCGATAGTCAACTTTGCTACAAACAATGTCCATGGAACCACTGCAAGAGTATGTTCAATGATAGCAAGACCGGAAACCAACGTTACCGTCAAGTGGTTCCCTGCGCACGCCGGGGAGCTGGACGCGGGTCCGAACCGCAACGAGGAGGCAGATATGGAGGCACACGCGCTAACTAGCCGCGGGTCTCCGTCCACGCATTCCTCGGAGCCGCAACGACCCGATTCCGAAGACGATGAGTATTCCCTCACAACCTACGGCGAAGTTCTGCAGTGGTACAGAACGAGCAGACGCCTGTATCCACCGCCTCACCGAGACCTACAACGCAGTGAAGCAGCCACACTACGGCAGTTGCAAGTACAAGCCATATGGACCCCCGTCTGGGCAAAGCACGTTTGCCCGGAGGTATACACCACAGACATATGCCAACACTGCAAGAAGGCGCGAGCCACCCAGAGACACCTTCTCTGGGACTGTGCGCCGCCACCGCCGGGCAACCAAGAAGCCATGCCAACCGCCCTCAGCAGCAAGATCATCAGCCAAGAGCTAGGCGACCAAAGAGACGTGGTCCAGCACGTGCTTAGCATCCTGGAACGACAGCGGCCGAAAGCGGCGCCCCCACGGGGCTGACGCGAGTAGGTTGCAGCTCCGGGACGTCCAAGCACGCTAGTGTCTCGCTTAAATCCCCTACCCCTTCCCCCCTTTATGCCGGATCGTCAATAAAGTTGTTTCACTCACTCATTGTCTAGTCAGACTATTTTTAGTGTTATAGTATTGTCAGTCATATTTTGAACATGCCCGAAAATTTGAGTATGAATAAGGCATATCAAAGTATTGGTAAATTCAGGTTTGTAATCAATATTCGGAGACTCTAAATGGGATTTTTTGCTGTTGGCCTTTTATGATAAGGTAAAGCAGGTTATGTGTGAGGTAAAATTTTCAAAATACTCATGTTTTTATTAAATGTTCTACACTTAAGAGCATGACCTCAACAAAACAGTTATTGAGCCCTGAATTTACCAATCCTTAATATGTTATTTATTCGTGTTAAAATTTTCAGGCACATCCAAAATATTACTGAAATCGTCAAGTTTTTGGCATGGAATGACCCTATACAAAACCACAAAAGGATTGTTTAAAGTTTCAATGCAAATAAAAAGGTTGTGACAGTTTATGGCCTGTGTTTTCAGTATGGTGAAACTGGATTTACTGAGTATATGATAAAACTAGCCATACTGGTCACACAGGTACACTGGCTCTACCGGTTTCACTGGTGAAACCGGTACAACCGGTGTACCTGTGTGTCCAGTAAGGCTGGTTTTATCATATGCCCAGTAAATCCAGTGTTACCAGTGCATCCAGTATACCCGTGTCCAATAATCCAGTTTGATACTGGTCCAGTATTCCCAGTAAAACTACCAGTATTTCCAGTATATCCGTTTAATATTCCAGTTTGAGACCGGCCCAGTATATCCAGTAAAACTACCCAGTTTGCCCGTCCAATAATCCGGTTTGATACTGGCCCAGTATGCCGAGTATGGAATTTTTTTCAATAGGGCTGCCCTCGTGGTGAGGATTCATGGTGCCACTACAATAGGCAGCAGGCCCAGCTCGATGCTGGCAAGCTGTCGGCTCCTCAGGCCCACCGCCCAGCGTTCAGCCAGGACATCGCCAAGGACCTGCTGCCGCTTTACAACAGGCTGGCCAAGGCGGACCTTTTGGCACGCTGTTCCAGGATGCAAACGCAGAATGCTAATGAATCATACAATGCGTTGGTGTGGAAAAGGTGCTCGAAGACTGAATTTGCGTCTCTGAAGACAGTCGAGACGGCAGCAGCCTTTGCTGTTCTAGATTTTAACGCTGGCCCAAAGGGTAGCAGCATCAAGTTGAAGAGGAAGGCTCCACCTATGCCCCTGGTGCTTTCTAAGAGCAGACACGCTCTAAAAATAAAACGGGACATAGTTGACCCTTTGACTGCATTTTTCTCATTTCATGCTTTTTTAGCAAACCGTGCTCTTAGGAAACCTATTGTTTCCAAAATATGCAACAAATATTTCCTATTCAAAGTCTTTCCGGACTGAAATTTTGTGAGAAAAAATACTGTGCTTTTTTTAAAGTTTGCCTTCTTTCATGCTAAAAAATCTAGGTTTTTTTAAAAATAAAAGAAATAAAAAATATTTTTATTTTTGATTTTGTTTTTTCTATGAAAAGGGGTAAAACGTTGAAAGATTACTCCACAGTTATGTGCTGTGGCTATTCCTAAGGCTATATAACACTAGATAATTCAAAATTTTCCTTTTATTACAAAATGATACTTTTCCTAAACAGACGCACCAACTTTCATATTCTCAAATACATATCTTCTTTCAAAATTAAACTAGAATGATGAAATTCGCTAGAGATAGTCTCAGGAGTGATAAAATCTCACCCTGCCATTTTAGGTTTGCTTAAAAGAGCCGTTTAAAAGTTCACATTTTTGGGTAGTGTTCCCCCTTAAATATTGCTGTAGTTCCGAAACGGATTAACCTACACTAATTATTTTTGTGCCAATCGACTCCGTATTAAATTTTAGAGGCAATGGTATGAACACAAATGTTTTCTTTTTAAATTAGTAGATTATATAAAATGTCGTTGAACCCAAATACAGCAGTTTTCAGTTAATTTCACGATTTAAAAAAAAATGTATGTACTAAATACTGAGAGATATGATCTGCACCAATAGAGTATTAATCTCTTTATCGTAAAAGGTTCAAGCAAATACAAAGAGCGGTTCTCATGTAGGAAGTTTTTGAAAACGTCAAAAATCTACATGTATTCTTTATGGCGTTTGGAGGTACTATGCCCTCTTAAGACACAAAATACCGATTTCAAAATGTATTTAGAGTAGTATTTAACTTACTTTTGCTGTAAACTACCTTCAGTAGACTAGAAATACTCTTAAATAGCAACTGAATTACATTAGAAGATACTCAACAAGTAGGCTGCAAGCTGGCAATATAAGAATAAAAATGTCGAAAGGACCGCTCTACTTGTGATGTCTTCGCTGAGAATCACATTCTGTTGTGATCATTTTGACTTTCACGAAGCAACTTTGCCACTACAATCAAAGTTCACTTTGAAATAATTCGGGATATGCTACATACATACTAGTTTGTTCAAAGAAACGCCAACACTTTCAGGAAAAGTTTTCTTGCTCACGGCATGATGTTGCAAAAACTTGGGCCCTAGTTAATGACAATGATACTCAGCTAGGCCTAGCAATTGCTGTAGATGAAACACCGGTAGTCAAACATTGCTGCCAGCAGTTGGACGTGATGGCAAGATATTTTTCGGAGGTCACAAAACAAGGGGTTGTAGAACATTTGGAGTCATTCCTACTGGGAAGAGCGGCAGTGGATGTCCTCTTCAATGAGATCTCTAAAGCCACCCAAACCTTTAATTAGAAAAAAATCATTATTTGTTTTTTAAGTGATGGGCCGAATATAATGAAGAGTCTCAAGCAGAAGATGCAAAAAGTGAACCCATATATCATAGACGTGGGTGAATGTTTCTTCACAAGGTTCACTACTCATTTGCTCGAGGTATGATTGCCTATGAATCTGACGTTGAGAAAACTGTAGTGGATGCTTATTACTTCCTCAAGAACTCTGCCGTCCAAAGCGCCTCAATGAAGAAAGAACAGCAAGCTGTCGGCTGCCAGAAAACCCGTTTTTGCGTTATTTAAGCTCGAGGTGGCTCATGTTGGGACTTGCTGTAGGACGCCTGATTGAACAGTTTTCAGCTGTGAAGAATGTGGTGATGCCCAAATTTGAGTGTTATTCGAGACGACAACAGCATGAATGCCCGAGGAGGTCATTCTCGGACAAAGGGTTTTAAGCAAGGCTGCTTTTTATCAAGAACATCTCCGAGATTTTAACGGACTTTTTGTCTTTGTTTTAAGGCAAGAGCCCTCGGTGCATGTGCTCTTTGATGGTGGTTCTAAATCAGAAACTGTGTGGGCGCTTCATGAGGACCGAGTCTTACCGCTCCAAGAAAGGGAAGGAAATGGCCTTGTTGCAACCGCAGTCACCTGCAAACTGGAAGGCAAAGGCAGAGATTGGGGAGGACACAGAGGCTGCTATGTTGTCCAGGACACCAGCAGAAAAGCAAGCATTCAGGTTGGGAGCAAGAGCTTTCTATATCAAGTGCACCCAGTACCTGCTGTCACGACTGCCCTTCGACAGTGCAGTCCTCTGAAGTCTTCGCTCCCTTCATCCAGAATGCAAGGAAAAGTCTTCATTCAGCAACTTGAGACAACTGGCCACTAAACTTCCACAAATGATACCGTCTCATAATGTATCTGCTCCGATGGATGAATACACCCTCCTTCAAGTCGAGCCCATTAAAGCATGTTCATCTTCAAGGCTTGATGAGCACCAGCAGGAGATTTTAGAGCTGAAAAAAGCTGACTGCTGAACCGAATTCCCCCTTTTATGACGGGTTCTGAAAGCCACGCTCTGCATCCCTCATGGTAATGCAGACCTTGAAAGGGGATTTAGTGAAAACTGTCGATTTCTCCATGAAAGGGCTCGGTGATGATCCAAAATGTCAATGGCATATGGCATATTGTTCCATACGCCAACCGCTTTGAAGGAGACCTCAGTCGCTTCAGTGTCACGCCTGACATAATCAAAGCAGTATGTGGCTCATGCAAGAGGTATAGAGAACGCATCGCAGCTGAAGAAGAGCTGGTGGCAGCCAGGCAGCGACCACGGGATGCAGCCGAGGCAGGCTCAAGTGATGACGGCCGAAATGCACTCCAGAAAGAAATAGAAATTGCCCTGAAAATGCTCATGAATGCAGAGCTGTTCATCAGCCATGGTGCTAACTACAAGGACTTTCTTTGGTGACTTTGAAAGTGGACAGTCATTGCTAGCCAAAAGCAAAGCCAGGCTTGGGCATTAGAAAATATGACAAAGAGAAAGGATCCAAGTAGTGATAAAATATCCGTCTTGATTAGTGTATGTTAACTTCTTGTTTTCTACATGGAAATGCTCACATGTGTCACCAGTCAAAAAAACCTTGCTAATATTCATTATTTTACACCAATGTAAAGACTTTTTCCGCAAGGGCGCTGCCATCTTCCGGTCGCGGCATCGGGGGCACCCTCTGTCGGCTTCGCGCCGACAGACGGTGCCCCCGATTATCTGGGTATGCAACGGTGTGGGTATGGGCGGAACTTGGCTAGACTTGGCTGGGCACTTGATGGGACCTAACCGAGCTGGTTTGCAAGCCATCACCGGAACTTCCGGCAAACGTTTCCCGTCTCAAAGGGGACACCAGGCCGGGCGAGCTAAGCGCTCGCACATGTCGCCAAGTGCTAGTTGAATTTCTTGTCTCTTGCCGTGTTCCGAGTTTAATTTGTCCTAAGAAACATTTTCGGTTTGTTTTATGTAGGGTTAACTGTTATGTTCAGTTCAGTCGATTGAACTTTCTTTCCTCCTTCGTTTTTCCTTCGGTGCTGGCCGTCTGTGGCAGCATCCCCCCAACACCTGCGACGCTGCCGAACGGCACGTGCCAAGAGCTGTTTCTTTGTTTTCTTCTCTTTTCTTTCTTTTTCTGCTTCGAGAATTAAAACAGTTTGCGATGTGACTATGACTCGGCTGGTCGCTTTCTAGGCCGCCACCACATTAACCATCGTCATGTCGTCCAGCACTACTTCGGCGATGCTGAGCACTTCGACACGGACTATTGACATTGGAGGTGAGACATGCCAACTTGTTACTAATCGCTTATCATCTGTGTGAATTTTGATGAGCTGTAAGATTGAATGGGGAGTAGCTGCACACGGAATGTCACCAGCGATCAAGCCTGCTTTGGGTGATGCGGCAATTAAAAATTCCAAGCAGTGCAGTCTGTCTATGCTCGTCAACTTATTCACTCATAAAGTTGATAGTCAAACATTGAATGCAATCTCTAAGATCACATGTGCTAAGCACACTCCCAGCTAAAGTCATTGAAATTTATGAGATTAAGTAACTCTTGAAGCCTGGTGAAAAAGATATGCAAAGGGCATTTTAGCTGAAGCGCACCACCCGAAGTACGCAGAGAATATGTTTAATAACACTCCGCATGGGTGAGGAGCTGCGGACAATGGAAATGAAGCAGATGGTCTGCTCGCAACATTAATTAGTCAACTGTGTTGTTTTTAAATCGCCGATGCAGCGGCATTCCAGTACCCACTGACGTACTTCCGGCAGTGATACTGTGACACTGCCGTGAACGCTGATGGGTTCTCATTTGTGCATCTTTCTACATATTTTTTACTTTGTTTAAAGCTGAGTTCGGAGGTAATGTTTTAATAAAGCACAATGCAAAAAACAAAAAAAAAGTCTTTTCCAATGGGTTTTTGTTTTACACGCACGTCTCGGGAATTACCATCACAATGAACTTGCGCCAGGTCGTCTGCATTACGACTATTTTTTGCTGATGTGTGTTGTGTGTATCTTTCTCTGATAACTCTGGTACCTTGTGTTTGCAGGTAACTACCAGTACCCTCTTCCGGAACGCACAACATGGGAAGATTATGGGAAGAAGTGGCAAGAGATTCGTTCGGAGAATATAGTTTGCTATTTACTGAACACAAAAGCATGCGATCTAAGAGAGGTGAAGGCATACAAAAGTTTAGGTGCTTATAACTATGTGCTGAGTGGCTGGGTGGGGCAGCTCCTGATCTATAAAACTGACGGAGACCTGGTGCTCTTAAAAGCCTGTGTACAAGGTTCACAGCCGACAAAAAAACTGAACAACGCTTGGGTCTGTGCTGAAAAGGATGGTGAAGTTGTCACAGCAGGCTGCACCCGCATGGATGGAGAGGCTAGGGTGTGTAGCCATGTTGGCGCAGTTCTTTTTAAAGTTGATTTGGTGGCAACTTTAGGCTACACCGGGCATGCCTGCACGGATGAAGCTGCCAAGTGGAATGGGGGGACAAAGGAGAATGTTGTGCCCGCTGCCCTCTCCAACACTGATTTCAAGATGGAGAGAGGGGCGTCCACAAGCACCAGGAAACATGCTCCCCAGGCAAAACAAGTTTCATGCCTTCCGTGACAACCAGGGGCTACAAGAATTTCTGGCGACAGCTCCGTCCCAGGGTCTGTTCAGAATATCGGGCAAGTACACGCTGTTGTTGCAGTGACATGCCCATGTGTCTGCACCTGCTCATACTGTGGCTAGCTAAACATTACAATTTTAATTTTAATTTAAACAAATGAGAACTCAAGCAACAAAATGCAAGTTTGGACATGGTTCCTGCATTGCATTAGATAGTTCACAGAGAATATTTTTTCTTGGAGAACAGAAATGCTTTAGGTGTTTGATACGCGATTGTTCCGAAAAAGAAATGCTTTTAGTGTTTGATACATGATTGTTCTGATTTCAACAACAAGTAAGTGATCTAAGTATTGAAATTCACTGCATAATGGGGTAAAACACCTTTATAACGAACGCCTCTACTACGAAAACGCCCATTTAACAAAGTAAAATAAAGTCCCGGCCAATCACCTACGTGTTCAATTGTTTCTCTGAGCGCAACGAATTCCTGTTTAACAAACATTTCTGTCTAACGAAGCAATTGTACGGCCCGTACAAAGCAAAAATGGCCGGTATTATGAATTTTCTAGGTGAAAAGTAATCGATTTCACGTAAATTGTTGCTCTCAAGTGATGCGCTTTATGAACGGAAATACTGCGGCAGTGGCGACGGTGGAAACTTGCAACGCGCCACGCGTTCTCGCTTTCGAATTGAAATAATTTATTAGTGTGCAACATTGTGCCCAGTTGGCACTATGTGACTATGTTGCCTAGGGTGCCTCCATGCCACGGTCCTCTGCCAGGGTGAAGACCCAGGCCGCGCCACCTTTTTGACATGGCGGTGCCATATTGGGTCAAGCTTTTCACAAGCGGAGTGCTAGACTGCTCTTTTTGTTTTAAGGAAGTTTGCGGTTTACTGACAAGACATGATGGGCTGCTGCGTTCCACTGTGCACTAGCTCAGTTGGAAAAGGGCACCGAATATTTTGTTTCCTTGCGACCGCGCGCGGAGAAAAAAATGGAAAGTGCAAGTGAAACGCCATCGCTGGGAGGTAACACACCACTCCGAAGTATGCAACATAAGGCGTTCGGGCTCTATCGTTGATTGGAAATAAGTTTGTAGATGTACGATTTGTGAGACCGTCACTCTTACCAGACGGTTACAACGACAACAAAACAACGCAGCCGACAAAAGATGACTCGCTATTGCCGCTGTGTGTAAGGTGCCATCCGAAAGCACTTTTGCGGAGTGCTCAAGTGCATCCAAAGGTAACGCGAGTTTTGTCAGCCACTCGCTACCATTTTATCGTGAAACACGGGTGAGGGCTGCAAGACAGATGCAGCAGTAAGAGGCAGTTCTACTTTCTTGCCTACAGATACGCTTGTGCAATGCAGGAGCCAATGCGACACACTATCAGAGGATATGATTGCGTGAGCTTGGACCTCAAGTTCTTCAGTAACGGGGATAGTCGCGCTACAAAATGCAGAACAGCTAGAAGAGCACAAACATAAAACGATAAAGCGAAAAATATTTGTCCGAGGCACACGGTCGAGTATATCCATGGTTGGTCAATTTATCTAAGAAAAAGTACAAAGAAAGTAGACATACCAATTTTGGCTGGAATATGCTAAAAGCATGCTGTACTTCGCTAACGAATGGTACTTGAACGTTCCCAAGAAGCATCGTCGAAGGGTACTTCAATATTATAAGTAGGGGAGCCGCCGGATGGCACTCTAGGTTCACATTGCATTATGCAGGTACAGTCCTCAGCTGCCCCTTTTACTGCAGGACTGTTTAAGGGGATACTGAAAAGAAAATTTTGAACATACCACTCACGTTAAGAAATGAGCGAAACATGATCAACAAAATCTGCTCACGGCAATCGCACGTATGTATTTTGAACGGATGGTAACCCGCATTTTTATCCTTTCAGGACAACATGGCATACTGCTGTGTGCCTCATTGCTGCTCCGACTTCAAAACGAAGCTCAAGGGGTGTCGTTTCACGGGATTCCAGCAGACTTGCAGTTGAGAGAGGCGTGGATCAAAGTCATCCTGTGAGAGCTGTCAGAGCAGCAACTTCGAAATGTTTCACCCATTGAAAACATACTGCTCGAGCCAATAAAAATAAACATTGCATTTTGACTTACGATCTATTGGACTCAAATATACATGGTACGTCTCCTCATACCCACGCAGTAATTGAGGGATAAATAGAGCATTTAAAAAATATTCCAACTGACGATTCATACACTTCTGTCCTCTATAACAAGTATTCACAGAAAACCAAAAAGGGAATGCCAGAAGGCCCATGCAGAACTACATTTGTTTTATACTTACTTTAATCAATTCACTTATAGACATCTGTGCGCGTAGTTCAAAGAACTACTGCGTCATGCGCACTGCTTAAACTTCGTGATCTTGGTGCACGAAAATTCCGAAAATAACCTGTCACATAGTTTTTCTCAACAAGTGTTAAAAGTGCTATCGCAAGGGCTGCATGCTTTCACTTTTAACTTCAAATTCGATTACTTGACGCCACCCGAAGATAGCGGCACACTTCAACTCCGTTCCGTTCAGGTTTATTGTTGCGGTTGTAAAAATGCAGAGCTCACACACGAGCCTTGCTCAGAAGTAAATGGAATAAACCCGGTTAGAAAGGATGCTGCGCTAAATTACCCAAGCTTCTAGGTGCATGCGCGGACTGTAGGTACGCGCGCAACACGTGCTGGCGCCAGCAGCAGTAATTTTTCAAAGAAAAGGTCTAGATGAAATAGAATGTTGCCCTTGCGTTTGTTGGCACCTTATTTTGTTTTTATTTACTTCGAATCTTTCCTATACGCAAGGCGAGCGTGTGCAGGTCGTGTAGCTACGCTCGCCGTATGCCGGAGGGAGCTAAAACCCGTGTTCTAAACATTTTGGCATGGCTTGCAAGCGCTTCTAATAGCATTGCGTCTTTCGCGTCGTCTGCTACGGCACCATTGTTGGTGGTGCTGCCACGATCTGGCGCGGCGGTGGCGGGCGACTTTTTCGACGGCGCCCGCTACTGTTCTCCCCTTCGTCAGCCAGGCACAGAGTATACAGGCTGCTTTTGGTGGAGCATGGCGCATCCACTCAAGAAGCCATTGGTATTCACAAGAGACGCTGTAAGCATTTTGCAAACCTGAGGTTCAAAGACTGAACCAAAGGATTAGAAAAGTTTGCAAACTTTCGAAACGTGAAACCTATTACATAAAACATTCGTTGATTTTCTAACTTTCAATGTTTTGGTGCTGAGAAATCCTATAGCTTTTTTAACTTCCTAATTTTCACGCTAGGAAACTCTACATTTTCAAACTTACTGCAGTAAGAAATTCTACAATTTTCAAACTTTCGAACTTGATGAAAGTTCAAAAGATCGGCTAAAATCGAACTTCCGAAGAAAAGTTTGACAAAGTTTGAACCAAGTTCCCCCCAATAGGTTCCAGGCAACAAATATAGCTCACACAAGATGTCAATGTGTGGAGTGGAGTTGAAATTGCACTCGGAGTTTTACCCTTAGCAGATTGTGCTACAAACAACACACTTGTGAAGCGCTGAATGATCGCTTTGGGGTTTGCCTCGTACTTCAAGCCTTATTCTTTCGACTTCCACACAGAGCCTCCCCCGCGCACAACTCTGTAGGTTTCCCCGAGGTAACCTGTAAGCCAACAGATCCCCGATCTGCAAGCTTCAAACTCAACCGAGGCGCTTCGCTTGGAGCGTCCTTCGTAGCATTTGTTGTTTTTGACCGCAAGGCACACGCAGAGAGCGACGCTAATACGCTACAGCGAACGCTGAAACGGCGCTTACTTCAATAACATGAGTAACCGGCTGCATTTTAGAGTGGCCAATATCTCGATTCATCAAGGAAGAAAAGTTCCAGGCAGCAGCAATATGGTTAGCCCCCATAACAACCGGTCGTGACTTGATCAGCTGCATTAGGATGGGTGGTCCCCTAATTTAGTCTGGTTGCATACTCCTCAGCCTTGACCAGTGTCGGGTGCTGTGTCTGTGTTCAGTGTCTTCTAAATCCCACAAGTAACCCCGCCGAAAATAAACGCCTAGAGCAACTAAATATTTACGGGAAGTCTGGATGCCTTCATGCGAATGCGTTGTCCTGCATATCTTATGCCAGCATTGCGCTTACGCGACGTTTGATCCGTTTGCTACTACCGTATTTATTTGAATGTAAGTCGACCTTTTTTTTCCGGAAATGTTGTCAAAAATTAAGGGTCGACCTATAATCGTGATCAAAGAATTTCGACCTACATTCGCGACCAAATTTTGCGACCCTACCGAGGGCATCACCGAGGGCATCACCGAGCCGAGCCGGCGTTCCGCGCCGCCGCTTCTTGTTTCAAAAAGCTTTTGGTGCACGAGAGCAACCGCAACAGCAACAAACAACAGCCCCCCCCCCCCCCCCCCCCCCCCCCTCCCTCCCTCCCCTCCCTCGTGGCCGCCGCTCGCGCACATCCCTCGGGCTTCGGGTTTCGAAATCGCGCCTGTAGCGTTCCCCTCGCTGGGCAAGGGGAGGGAGAGGAACGCGATGCGCCATGGACTTTGCCCTCCAGCCTCTCCCTTGCAAATGCCCTCAAAAACAAAAAAAAAAAAAAAAAAATAAAAAAAGATAAAAAGAAACAACGGAGGTTACTTTAGCTTGTCGCTTGCGGCCGCTCGCGTGTTGCTCACAGCGACTCCGGCGTTGCACGCGTATTTGTATTTGGTCTTTCGTCGCTTCCGGTCTCCACCTTCCTTCGTTGCGTCTTGCGCAGCGTCATTTTACACCGGACAGGGTCAGTGAGGTATTGTGTATTGTTGCGAATTTGCGAGGATGTCTACCAAGCTGACGAAGCTTCGGACGACAACGACATGTCCGGAAGTTCTGACGATGATTAAGTTTTTGACATCGTCCTGCGATTTAGCCGAGAGTGCTGTAAATAAAGATTTGTTTCTTTCTTTTTCCCTAACTTTCCCCTGTTCCTAAAAAAAAAAAAAAAAGGTCGACCTATATTCGAATTATATTTTTATATTCTCGGTGGGTTCAAAAAATAGGGGTCGACCTATTTTCGTGGTCGACCTATATTCGGGTAAATACGGTAGTTTGCAAATAAGTAGGAAGTATGTTCACCTGACCGCCTCAAGGCTTTCGATGAAGCGTCCAACCAGTTCAATGCTTGTTTCATAGGTTACAAAAATAATGGGTAATAGAGGTAGTACCGTCGGTGCCACAGCAATGAGAAGGAAGGAGTATATTCACGGCATAAGAGAAATGGGTAAGACTTTCAATAAATTTTGTAGCACATTTCGCTTTTTTTTTTAATGAATTCATGAAAACTTAGTTTGAAGCTGCAGAATTAGATTTCCATCCATGAAATTCAGACTTGGAACTTAAAATCGAAACTTTCAAACTTTTCAGACTTGTACCTCGAAAAAATTCGAAATATTCAATTTTTCGAACTTGAATCTTGAATAAATTCGAAGTATGTGAATTTTTCAAACTATCAAAAGAAATTTGATATCTCCATCTTTTAGAAACCTTAACATTTTCAAATAATTCAAATTCGAACCTCAGCGGGGTTCTAAAGTTGCAAACTTTTCGAATTGGAACCTCGCGAGGTTTAAACATTCTGAAACCTTTCGAACTATTAGGTACACGGTAAAGTGTAGTAATGCTCACTGTTTCATTTCATTGTTGTGCAATATTTTGGTTGTGGGTTTCCTGGTTTCTGCTCTTTTCTATGTTCGTTGCACTGGCCTTGTTCCATATTGTACTTTTCAGTCATTGAAGAAGCCCGTCCTACAACGCCTTCCTTGAGAAGGCAGTAGTATCTGTAAATAAATAAAAAAAAAAAAAAAACTCGAACTTCGGAAGGTTCGTGGCTGATATGTCGGCAGCACAAGACTCTCATCACCGCCACCGACAAGCAGAAGCTTCTGATCCTGAGCGCATGCAGGGTGCGCGCTCGGTCTTGTTCTTGTTCTAGATTTCCCACTGAACTGTCGTTTGGCCCCTATGGGCTTCTGCTTTTATTAAATATTTCTGACAGCCGGCGACGGCTGCTCGGACATCACAGCAGCATCCCTAGTATATATATTTTTATTTTTGATTTTATGTTTTTTTTTTATGAAAAGTAGTAAAACGTTGAAAGATTACTCCACAGTTATGTGCTGTGGCTATTCCTAAGGCTATATAACACTAGATAATTCAAAATTTCCCTTTTATTACAAAACAATACTTTTATAAACAGACGCACCTACTTTCATATTCTAAAATACATATCTTCTTTCAAAATTAAACTAGGTAGAATGATGAAATTCGCTACAGATGGTCTCAGCATTGATAAAATCTCACCCTGCAATTTTAGGTTTGCTTAAAAGAGCCGTCTAAAAGTTAACAATTTTGGGTAGTGTTCCCCCTTCAATATTGCTGTAGTTCCGAAACGGATTAACCTACACTAATTATTTTAGTACCAATCGATTCCGTATTAAATTTTAGAGGAAATGGTGTGAACACAAATGCTTTTTTTTTTTTATGAGTAAATTATGTAAAATGTCGTTGAACCCAAAAGTGTCAAAACAGCAATTTTCAGTCGATTTCACGATTTAAAACAAAAATGTATGTACTAAATGCTGAGAGATATGATCTGCACCAATTAAGTATTAATCTCTTTATCGTAAAAGTTTCAAGCAAATACAAAGAGCGGTTCTCATGTAGGAAGTTTTTGAAAACGTAAAAAATCTACATGTATTCTCTATGGCGTTTGGAGGTACTACTATGCCCTCTTAAGACACAAAATACCGATTTCAAAATGTATTTATAGTATTTAAGCTACTTTTGCTGTAAACTATCTTCAGTTGACTACAAATACTCTTAAATTGTAACTGAATTACATTAGAAGATACTCAACAAGTAGGATGCAAGCTGGCAATATAAGAATAAAAAAGTCGAAAGGACCGCTCTACTTGTGATGTCTTCGCTGAAAATCACATTCTGTTGGGATCTTATGACTTTCATGAAGCAACTTAGCCACTACAATCAAAGTTTACTTTGAAATAATTCGGGACATGCTACATACCTAGTTTGTTCAAAGAAACGCCAACACTTTCAGGAAAAGTTTTCTTGCTCACGGCATGATGTTGCAAAAACTTGGGCCCTAGTTAATGACAATGATACTCAGCTAGGCCTAGCAACTGCTGTAGATGAAACACCGGTAGTCAAACATTGCTGCCAGCAGTTGGACGTGATGGCAAGATATTTTTCGGAGGTCACAAAACAAGGGGTTGAAGAACATTTGGAGTCATTCCTACTGGGAAGAGCGGTAGTGGATGTACTCTTCAATGAGATCTCTAAAGCCATCCAAGAACTTAATTAGAAAAAAAAAAAAATCATTATTTGTTTTTTAAGTGATGGGCCAAATATAATGAAGAGTCTCAAGCAGAAGATGCAAGAAGTGAACCCATATATCATAGACGTGGGTGAATGTTTCTTCACAAGGTTCACGACTCATTTGCTCGCGGTATGATCGCCTATGAATCTGACGTTGAGGAAACTGTAGTGGATGCTTATTACTTCCTCAAGAACTCTGCCGTCCAAAGCGCTCCAATGAAGAAAGAACAGCGAGCTCTCGGCTGCCAGAAAACCCCTTTTTGCGTTATTTAAGCTCGAGGTGGCTCATGTTGGGACTTGATGTAGGACACCTGATTGAACAGCTTTCAGCTGTGAAGAATGTGGTGATGTCCAAACTTGAGTGTTATTAGGGACGACAACAGCATGAATGCCCGAGGAGGTCATTCTCGGACAAAGGGTTTTAAGCGAGGCTGCTTTTTATCAAGAACATCTCCGAGTTTTTGACGGACTTTTTGTTTTTGTTTTAAGGCAAGAGCCCTTGGTGCATGTGCTCTATGATGGTGGTTCTAAATCAGAAACTGTGTGGGCGCTTCATGAGGACCGAGTCTTACCGCTCCAAGAAAGGGAAAGAAATGGCCTTGTTGCAGCCGCGGTCACCTGCAAACTCGAAGGCAAAGGTAGAGATTGGGGAGGACACGGAGGCTGCTATGTTGTCCAGGACACCAGCAGAAAAGCAAGCATTCAAGTTGGGAGCAAGAGGTTTCTATATCAAGTGCACCCAGTACCTGCTGTCACGACTGCCCTTCGACAGTGCAGTCCTCCGAAGTCTTCGCTCCGTTCATCCAGAATGCAAGGAAAAGAAGTCTTCATTCAGCAACTTGAGACAACTGGCCACTAAACTTCCACAAATGATACCGTCTCATAGTGTATCTGCTCCGATGGATGAATACACCCTCCTTCAAGTCGAGCCCATTAAAGCAGGTTCATCTTCAAGGCTTGATGAGCACCGGCAGGAGATTTTAGAGCTGAAAAAAGCTGACTGCTGAACCGAATTCCCCCTTTTATGATGGGTTCTGAAAGCCACGCTCTGCATCCTTCATGGTAATGCAGACCTTGAAAGGGGATTTAGTGAAAACTGTCGATTCCTCCATGAAAGGGCTCGGTGATGATCCAAAATGTCAATGGCATACGGCATATTGTTCCATACGCCAAACGCTTTGAAGGAGACCTCAGTCGCTTCAGTGTCACGCCTGACATAATCAAAGCAGTATGTGGCTCATGCAAGAGGTATAGAAAACGCATCGCAGCTGAAGAAGAGCTGGTGGCAGCCAAGCAGCGACCACGGGATGCAGCCGAGGCAGGCTCAAGTGATGACGGCCGAAATGCACTCCAGAAAGAAGTAGAGACTGCCCTGAAAATGCTCACGAATGCAGAGCTGTTCATCAGCCATGGTGCTAACTACAAGGACTTTTTTTGGTGACTTTGAAAGTGGACAGTCATTGCTAGCCAAAAGCAAAGCCAGGCTTGGGCATTAGAAAATATGATAAAGAGAAAGGATCCAAGTAGTGATAAAATATCCGTCTTGCTTTGTGTATGTTAACTTCTTGTTTTCTACATGGCAATGCTCATATGTGTCACCAGTCAAAAAAACCTTGCTGATAGTTCGGAGGTAATGTTTTAATAAAGCGCAATGCAAAAAACAAAAAAAAAGTCTTCTCCAATGGTTTTCTTTTTACATGCACATCTCGGGAATTCCCATCACAATGAACTTGCGCCAGCTCGTCTGCATCACGATGATTTTTTGCTGATGTGTGTTCTGTGTAACTTTCTCTGCTAACTCCGGTACCTTGTGTTTGCAGGTAACTACCAATGTCCTCATCCAGAACGCATCACAACATCGGAAGACGATGAGAAGAAGTGGTCAGAGATTCGTTCGGAGAATATAGTTTGCTATTTACTGGACACAAAAGCATGCGATCTAAGAGAGGTGAAGGCATACAAAAGTTTAGATGCTTATAACTATGCGCTGAGTGGCTGGGTCAAGCAGCTCCTCATCCACAAAACTGACGGAGACCTGGTTCTCTTAAAAGCCTGTGTACAAGGTTCACAGTCGACAAAAAAACTGAAGAACGCTTGGGTCTGTGCTGAAAAGGGTGGTGAAGTTGTCACAGCAGGCTGCACCTGCATGGATGGAGAGGCTAGGGTGTGTAGCCATGTTGGCGCAGTGCTTTTTAAAGTTGATTTGGCGGCAACTTTAGGCTACACCCGGCATGCCTGCATGGATGAAGCTGCCAAGTGGAATCGGGGCACAAAGGAGAATGTTGTGCCCGCTGCCCTCTCCAACATTGATTTCACAATAGAGAGAGGGGCGTCCACAAGCACCAGGAAACATGCTCCCCAGGCAAAAAAAGTTTCATGCCTTCCGTGACGACCAGGGGCTACAAGAATTTCTGGCGACAGCTCCGTCCCTGGGTCTGTTCAGAATACCGGGCAAAAACACGCTCTTGTTGCAGTGACAGGCCCATGTGTCTGCACCGGCTGATACTGCGGCTAGCTCAACATTACAATTTTCATTTTAATTTAAACAAATGAGAACTCAAGAAACAAAATGCAAGTTTGGACATGGTTCCTGCATTGCATTAGATAGTTCACAGAGAATATTTTTTCTTGGAGAACAGAAATGCTTTAGGTGTTTGATACGCGATTGTTCCGAAAAAGAAATGCTTTTGGTGCTTGATACATGATTGTTCTGATTTCAACAACAAGTAAGTGATCTAAGTATCGAAATTCACTGCATAATGGGGTAAAACACCTTTATAACGAACGCCTCTACTACGAAAACGCCCATTTAACAAAGTAAGATAAAGTCCCGGCCAATCACCTACGTGTTCAATTGTTTCTCTGAGCGCAACGAATTCCTGTTTAACAAACATTTCTGTCTAACGAAGCAATTGTACGGCCCGTACGAAGCAAAAATGGCCGGTATTATAAATTTTCTAGGTGAAAAGTAATCGATTTCACGTAAATTGTTGCTCTCAAGTGATGCGCTTTATGAACGGAAATACTGCGGCAGTGGCGACGGTGGAAACTTGCAACGCGCCACGCGTTCTCGCTTTCGAATTGAAATAATTTATTAGTGTGCAACATTGTGCCCAGTTGGCACTACGTGACTATGTTGCTTAGGGTGCCTTCATGCCACGGTCCTCTGCCAGGGTGGAGACCCAGGCCGCGCCACCTTTTTGACATGGCGGTGCCATATTGGGTCAAGCTTTTCACAAGCGGAGTGCTAGACTGCTCTTTTTGTTTTAAGGAAGTTTGCGGTTTACTGACAAGACATGATGGGCTGCTGCGTTCCACTGTGCACTAGCTCAGTTGGAAAAGGGCACCGAATATTTTGTTTCCTTGCGACCGCGCGCGGAGAAAAAAATGGAAAGTGCAAGTGAAACGCCGTCGCTGGGAGGTAACACACCACTCCGAAGTATGCAACATAAGGCGTTCGGGCTCCATCGTTGATTGGAAATAAGTTTGTAGATGTACGATTTGTGAGACCGTCACTCTTACCAGACGGTTACAACGACAACTAAGCAACGCAGTCGACAAAAGATGACTCGCTATTGTCGCTGTGTGTAGGGTGCCATCAGAAAACACTTTTGCAGAGTGCTCAAGTGCGTCCAAAGGTAATGTGAGTTTCGTCAGCCGCTCGCCACCGTTTTATCGTGAAGCACGAGTGAGGGCTGCAAGACAGTTGCAACAGTAAGAGGCAGTTCTACTTTCTTGCCTACATTATGCCTGTGCCATGTAGGAGCCAATGCGACACACTATCGAAGGATACGATTGCGTGAGCTTGGACCTCAAGTTCTTCAGTAACGAGGACAGCCGCGCTATAAAATGCAGAACAGCTAGAAGAGCACAAACATAAAACGATAAAGCGAAAAATATTTGTCCGAGGCACACGGTCGAGTGTATCCATGGTTGGTCACTTTATCTAAGAAAAAGTACAGAGGACGTAGACGTACCAATTTTGGCTAGAATATGCTAAAAGCATGCTGTACTTCGCTAACGAATGATACTTGAATGTTTGGAAGAACCACCGTCGGTGGGCACTTCAATATTATAAGTAGGGGAGCCGCCGGATGGCACTCTAGGGTCACATTGCATTATGCTGGTAAAGTCTGCAGCTGCCCCTTTTACTGCAGCACTGTTTAGAGGGATATTGATATTAAAATTTTGAATATACCACTCACGTTAAGAAATGAGCAAAACATGATCAACAAAATCTGCTAACGGCAATCGCACGTATCTATTTTGAACGGATGGTAACCCGCATTTTTATGCTTTCAGGACAACATGGCATACTGCTGTGTGCCCCATTGCTGCTCTGACTTCAAAAAGAAGCTCAAGGGGTGTCGTTTCTCGAAATTCCGGCAGACTTGCAGTTGAGAGGCGTGGATCAAAGTCATCCTGTGAGAGCTGTGAGAGCAGCTACTTCGAAGTGTTTCGCCCATTGAAAACGTACTGCTCGAGCCAATAAAAATAAACATTGCATTTTGACTTATGATCTATTGGACTCAAATATAGATGGTACGTCTCCTCATACCCACGCAGTAATTGAGGGATAAATAGAGCATTTTAAAATATTCCAACTGCCGATTCATACACTTCTGTCCTCTATAACAAGTATTCAAAGAAAACCAAAAAGGGAATGCCAGAAGGCCCATGCAGAACTACATTTGTTTTATACTTACTTTAATCAATTCACTTACAGACATCTGTGCGCGTAGTTCAAAGAACTACAGCGTCATGCGCACTGCTTAAACTTCGTGATCTTGGTGCACGAAAATTCCGAAAATAACCTTTCATGCAGTTTTTCTCAACAAGTGTTAAAAGTGCTATCGCAAGGGCTGCATGCTTTCACTTTTTAACTTCAAATTCGATTACTTGACGCCACCCGAAGATAGCGGCACGCTTCAACTCCGTTCCGTTCAGGTTTATTGTTGCGGTTGTAAAAATGCAGAGCTTACACAAGAGCCTTGCTCAGAAGTTAGAAAGGATGCTGCGCTAAATTACCCAAGCTTCTAGGTGCATGCGCGGACTGTAGGTACGCGCGCAACACGTGCTGGCGTCAGCAGCAGTAATTTTTCAAAGAAAAGGTCTAGATGAAATAGAATGTTGCCCTCGCATTTGTTGGCACCTTATTTTTTTTTTTATTTACTTCGAATCTTTCCTATACGCAAGGCGAGCGTGTGCAGGTCGTGTAGCTACGCTCGCCGTATGCCATGAGGGAGCTAAAACTCGTGTTCTAAACATTTTGGCATGGCTTGCAAGCGCTTCTAATAGCATTGCGTCTTTTGCGTCGTCTGCTACGGCACCATTGCTTGGTGGTGCTGCCACGATCTGGCGCGGCGGTGGCGGGCGACTTTTTCGACGGCGCCCGCTACTGTTCTCCCCTTCGTCAGCCAGGCACAGAGTATACAGGCTGCTTTTGGTGGAGCATGGCGCATCCACTCAAGAAGCCATTGGTATTCACAAGAGACGCTGTAAGCATTTTGCAAACCTGAGGTTCAAAGACTGAACCAAAGGATTAGAAAAGTTTGCAAACTTTCGAAACGTGAAACCTATTACATAAAACATTCGTTGATTTTCTAACTTTCCATGTTTTGGTGCTGAGAAATTCTATAGCTTTTTTAACTTCCTAATTTTCACGCTAGGAAACTCTACATTTTCAAACTTACTGCAGTAAGAAATTCTACAATTTTCAAACTTTCGAACTTGATGAAACTTCAAAAGATCGGCTAAAATCAAACTTCTGAAGAAAAGTTTGACAAAGTTCGAACCAAGTTCCCCCCAATAGGTTCCAGGCAACAAATATAGCTCACACAAGATGTCAATGTGTGGAGTGGAGTTGAAATTGCACTCGGAGTTTTACCCTTAGCAAATTGTGCTACAAACAACACACTTGTGAAGCGCTGAATGATCGCTTTGGGGTTTGCCTCGTACTTCAAGCCTTATTCTTTCGACTTCCACACAGAGCCTCCCCCGCGCACAACTCTGTAGGTTTCCCCGAGGTAACCTGTAAGCCAACAGATCCCCGATCTGCAAGCTTCAAACTTAACCGAGGCGCTTCGCTTGGAGCGTCCTTCGTAGCATTTGTTGTTTTTGACCGCAAGGCACACGCAGAGAGCGACGCCAATACGCTACAGCGAACGCTGAAACGGCGCTTACTTCAATAACATGAGTAACCGGCTGCATTTTAGAGCGGCCAATATCTCGATTCATCAAGGAAGAAAAGTTCCAGGCAGCAGCAATATGGTTAGCCCCCATAACAACCGGTCGTGACCTGATCAGCTGCATAGGATGGGTGGTCCCCTAATTTAGTCTGGTTGCATACTCCTCAGCCTTGACCAGTGTCGGGTGCTGTGTCTGTGTTCAGTGTCTTCTAAATCCCACAAGTAACCCCGCCGAAAATAAACGCCTAGAGCAACTAAATATTTACGGGAAGTCTGGATGCCTTCATGCGAATGCGTTGTCCTGCATATCTTATGCCAGCATTGCACTTACGCGACGTTTGATCGGTTTGCTACTAGTTTGCAAATAAGTAGGAAGTATGTTCACCTGACCAGCCTCAAGGCTTTCAATGAAGCGTCCAACCTGTTCAATGCTTGTTTCATAGGTTACAAAAATAATGGGTAATAGAGGTAGTACCGTCGGTGCCACAGCAATGAGAAGGAAGGAGTATATTCACGGCGTAAGAGAAATGGGTAAGACTTTCAATAAATTTTGTAGCACATTTCGCTTTCTTTTAATGAATTCATGAAAACTTAGTTTGAAGCTGCAGAATTAGATTTCCATCCATGAAATTCAGACTTGAAACTTAAAATCGAAACTTTCAAACTTTTCAAACTTGTACCTCGAAAAAATTCGAAATATTCAATTTTTCGAACTTGAATCTTGAATAAATTCGAAGTATGTGAATTTTTCAAACTATCAAAAGAAATTTGATATCTCCATCTTTTAGAAACCTTAACATTTTCAAATAATTCAAATTCGAACCTCAGCGGGGTTCTAAAGTTGCAAACTTTTCGAATTGGAACCTCGCGAGGTTTAAACATTCTGAAACCTTTCGAACTCGAACTTCGGAAGGTTCGTGGCTGATATGTCGGCAGCACAAGACTCTCATCATCGCCACCGACAAGCAGAAGCTTCTGATCCTGAGCGCATGCAGGGTGCGCGCTCGGTCTTGTTCTTGTTCTAGATTTCCCACTGAACTGTCGTTTGGCCCCTATGGGCTTCTGCTTTTATTAAATATTTCTGACAGCCGGCGACGGCTGCTCGGACATCACAGCAGCATCCCTAGTATTCAGACGCAAGCCGATGCTCACTTCACAGAGTGGCTACTCGAGATATCTCCCTTCACTCTAAAGTCCTCAGAAAAAGTCTGGAAATGGGATTATAACAATATACCTACCGCATAAACTGCAACACATCCAAAATCTCAAGGTCGCCTTCTACGCAGACGACATTACCTTATGGAGCCCCAAACCGGACTCCCTGTGCAAGCTCCAAGAGACACTCCACGAAGCCGCAGACATCATTACCAAACATGTGCACACCATGGGCCTCAGATGTGCACCCCAGAAGACAGAACTACTCCTTATAAAGAGAGGCAACCCTCAAGACCCGACAGTCCAACAAGTCTACCTCACTAAAGAAGGCCAAAAGATATACCCGACAGACAAGCCAGTCCGACTCCTGGGCCTCCACATACAAGCCAGCAACAGATGAACTCATCAAATCCACCTGCTCAAGCAACAATTGGACCAACTAGGCCATAGTATGATTCGAAAAGTGACCACTGGACATAGGGGATTGAGGGAAGCAGACACCCTTCGCCTGGTGTAAGCCTTTGCGATATCCCGCATAGTCTATGTGGCTCCCTACATGAATCTCCTCAAAACGGAACAAGCCCGAAACGGCCCTACATCTTCGAGCCTCGTCATCCATGCAGAGACTCATAGAGATGGGCGCCCACAACACGCTCACAGAATTGGTTGTGGCCCACCGCGTCAACCAACTATTCAGACTCGGCAAAACACCTCCAGGAAGGGCCATCCTCTCACAACTCAATCTCACCCCTATCCATGTCGAAAAAGAGTCCAGGAAAACACCACCCGCTTCGAGGTCCCTTATCGACGTCCGCCCACTTCCCAAGAACATGCACCCCACGAAGCACAAGGGAAGGCGAGAACCACGTGCCAAAGCGCTCAACAAGAAAGCTTCAAAACAAAACCCCTAAGGCCTCATTCACACAGCCGGCACCTCTCCCATCCCGGCACCGTCACGGGAGCACGCCAGGCGGGAACGCGACAGCAGGGTGTCCGAACAGGCCGCGCAAGCAAAGCGACGGCAGGATTGGATTGGATCGGATTGTGACGACTGATTATCAGATAGGGAGAATTCTATTCATTCTATTCTAATAGTTCTTTTAAATGTTTTAAACGGCAGTGTATACGCTTATTTATTCAACTTAAATTACAAAATAAAGAGACAATTGTGCCCGAACATTAGTGCACGCAATTCTTTTTTGTAAATTAAGGGATCTGGCACACTTTAATGGTGATGGCTGGCAACAGGACAGATTTGTTTATGTTTATATCTGTACAATCGAGGCGCGCAAATGCGCGACTCGAGCCATGGCGAGCCACGCACACCATAGATCATCGTTTGTCTTCCTGAACACAGTTCTGCTGATGTACCTGTTTCGCAAACGAAGAGCAGAGCGCGCGAGGAGGGCCAGGCGGCCGAGGAGTGTGTGGATGCGGAGATGTGCCAGCATCGCAAGTCCGGCCACTCAGGAACGCTGATTCCTTTGCTGCGAGAATCAGATCCGCAGTATTTCTTCGAGTAAGTACAGTGTCTTGAGCTTTGGTGTACGAACCTTATCGTCATATATTTGCAGCTACATGAGGATGTTGCCGTCAACCTTCGATCGACTCCTGACCCTGGTTGAAAGCTTGATCCAAAGGCAAGACACAAACTGGAGAGTGCACATTCCCGCAAAAACTCGACTGGAAATCACGCTAAGGTAAATATATTTTTTTCTTAGTAAAACATTCAGCTATCAAGACATTACGTGCGAAGAAATTACGTCAATGAAAAAAACGATGTCATGGGACAAGACTCCTGGATATGATGATATTTCCGTAAACATAATCAAAGACAACATCAATATTCTTAGCATAACGTTGGTAAAGATATACAATCAAGCATTTTACAGTGGTACCTACCCGGAACTACTAAAAATAGCAAGAGTGTTACCGATTTATAAGGATGGCGACGTCAACCAATTTTCAAACTACAGACCAATATCGGTCCTAAGCTGTATAAACACTCCTTTTTGAAAAACTTGTTGCCACAAGGGTAATTGCCTTTCTGACTAAATATGATATTTTATCTCATAACCAACATGGTTTTCGAAAAGGCAAATCGACGGACACAGCAGTTTTAACAATTAGTCAATTCATTAACAATGCACTAAACAGCGATAAAATAGCAGTCGGCCTATTCTTAGACATAAAAAAAGCTTTTGATACTGTAGGTCATGGCATACTTATAGAGAAATTATGAAGATATGGCTTTCGAGGCTTTTCACTTACTTTTTAAGAGTTATTTATTGTCTCGATCTCAAGTCGTTGGTATAAAGGAGCAATTCTCAACTAGTGAGTTTGTGTTGACAGGAGTCCCACAAGGTTCAGTCCTAGGACCAATCCTTTTCTCTATTTACATAAATGATCTACCTAATGTTACGACCAAACTGCAAACGATAATGTATGCAGATGATACTGCTATATTAGTCTCTGGAAACTCGCTAGAATTAATTCAGTCTGAAATGACACACGAGCTTAAGCAAATAGAGAGATGGTTCCTAGACAATAAATTATCTCAGAATTTACGAAAGACAAAGTACATTGTGTTCTCGTCGCCCTCCAAGGATATTTCAGCTGGGGTGAGTGATATTAAAATAGGAAATCAACATATTCAAAGGGTTGAAAGTATTAAATATCTCGGAGTGATACTTGACTCGTGCTTTAATTGGAAGCTGCATATAGACGAATTGTGTAAAAAACTAGGATATTCTATATACACGCTAGTCAAAACACGTCAATACTTTGCTAGTAAAACGCTTAAGCTGATATACTTTAGCATCTTTCACACTCAACCAATACTGTGTGGAATCCTGGGAATTCACCTATCAAAGCTACATACAACCAATTATGACACTTCAAAAGCGAGCTATCAGAATATTAGCCAACGCAAAATATAGTACTCATTCCGCTCCACTATTTCAAAGCCAACGAATACTGCCATTTCACCTGGTACGAGATTACAAAGCTGTGGTTATGATGCATAATATTTTGACAACAAATACACCACTACCATCAAGCATTTTCTCACAATCGGAAAGAGTCACTAGAAATGTTTTCGCCAACAATTTTAACATTCCATTGTCTCGCGATGTGTATGGTCAAAGAATGATACAGTATACTGGAACAAAAATATGGAATTCCTTATGCATCCCAATAAAAGAAAGCAAAACGTTCAAAAGTACACTTAAAACATTTTATTTGGAAACAATGTTTCACTGACTAATATATTTGTGCGGCACATGCATGGGTGCCAGGCAACCGCCGCAATATTTATTTTTTACATTTGGAATGTAGCCAAGACTAGCCAAATAGGCTACGGATCCAGATGGTTTATGCAGTGTGATCTGTGATTACTTTGAATTTTGAATAAAAATTTAATTGAATTGAAATATTTTCGTGCAAGAAGAAACAAAAAGCACCAAGGAGCATGCGGGGAGTGTAGTTCGAAGTACACAACAAAAGTAAGGCGGCGACAAAGGCTCGTAAAACAATCCATTCATTTGATATGTTTGCTCTAGAACATAGCAGCTGCAGATTACAGCACATGCTGCGCGTGTCTCTAAAACCCCAGTATGCTCCTTGGTGATTGGGCCGTTTAGTAATGTTTTCTTGGTCCCCATGTGTTGTCTGCTGGTCTTAATCCTGATTCGTGATAATCTGACCGATTTTATATCAACTCTTCACAAAATTGTATCTTTGAAAAAATTCATGAGGTTGGAGAACTACAGATTTTGCTGTTGCGGTCCGGAACTCACCTTGCGCTGTCCGTTATTTTTTAACAACTCTTCGCAGTATAGTATCATTGAAAAAAACACAAAAAAAACATAGGGTTTTAAACCCGCTAATTTTATTGTGGCTGTCCGGAACGCACTTGCACTGTTTGTCATCATGTCATAGGAAAGGTGGCATGACTTGTTGCCAGAGATAGTACAACACTCATGACATTAAAGCTATAGTCTCGGTATTTTCGGATCATCTCTAGCGTATCTCTGCATTTTGAGGCCATGTCGCTTTTTGAAGCTAAACATTCGAGAGAAATCTCTCTGGTTGGGAAATACAATAATTAAAATATGGCAACCAACCAATCCCTAAACATGTAGGAGCCCTACGTTTCGAACCGACTTGGTTCTTCGTCAGGGGCGACTGTGGCCGTTGAGGCCACAGTCGCCCCTGACGAAGCCACAGTCGCCCCTACGAGGCCACAGTCGCCCCTAGTCGCCCCTACGAGCCACAGTCGCCCCTAGTCGCCCCTGACGAGGCCACAGTCGCCCCTACTCTCAAAAAGGTATGTGAATGCCACTCGAAGTATCTCCACGTTCAAGGCACACCTGGACTTTACGAATGCCTGCCGGGACCACAACCTGGTCCCCCAAAGCCTTCGTCTTAAACGGCTCGTTCATACGCCGGAGGGACACAAGATCTTCGAGCAAGCGGAGCACCGTTTGGTCAATGAAAGAAGAAGATCGAGAAATGCGCCACATCCCTGAGAGAAGAAAAAGAAGAGCGAAAAACGTCGCTCCTCAACGGCCACAGTCGCCCCTGACGAAGAACCAAGTCGGTTCGAAACGTAGGGCTCCTACATGTTTAGGGATTGGTTGGTTGCCATATTTTAATTAATGTCGCTTTTTACATCCTTACAATGAAAACAAGCAAATAGCGAAACAAACTGCACAAAGGAGACAGAGCAGCACTAGGAGTGCTGCTAGCAGGTTGCAAAACCAAAGCACGAGTCAAACTTATGGCTGGGCTTTCTGGTTCTTAAACCACGGCGCGAGTTACATTCATGATTAGCGAGCATGTAGGTGAAACTATGCACATTCTTTCTGCCTCAACATTCACACACAATCCGTGACACTACACACTAATAAAGGGCTTGCTCACTATTGAGTTAGCTAGTTGCAGTAACTAATACGGTTATATGGTTGGCCTATCGCAGATTTTCGCCAGCGGTGATAGCCAGCGGAGTCTGTCCTACGCATTTAATGTGGCAAGATCGACCATATCCGAAATAATCTCCGAGACGGCCCAGGCAATTTGGGAGGACCTAAAGGACGAGTATGTGAAATGCCCAAGAACACCCGAAGAATGGAACGACATTGCCAGGGGCTTCCTACAACGCTGGAATATACAAAATTGCATTGGTAAGTGGTACAGTCATGTCTCATTAATATGGGTGCCTTCGTTTCCCCGAAAATCGTCCATAATGTGAACCATCCATAATAACGAATCAAGGTCAAAAACAAATATTAAGTATCATGTTCAAAGTGCCGAATCTTACACAAGGACAACAACGAAGGAGACGAAAACAAGACATTTTGTTTTCGTCTTTTCCCTTGTTGTCCCTGTGTAAGCTCCGGCACTTTGAACGTGATAATGAACCAACTAGCCCAGATCGCTGTTCTTAACCGCGGAAACGGCTGACAGCGGTGGAGAAGCGGCTGTTGTGCCGAAGACCTGCTGCACTTCGTACCGGCTTATGGGACCAGCCCCATGCTGTCGCAGTAGCGCAGCATATCTCATTGAATTTAGCTCAGCAGTGATGTGTCCATGGCTATCACGGTGATGAGAGGCGCCGATTCAGAAAATTTGTCGGTGGCATTGGCGCCATCAGCGCAGTAAAACCCTGTGGTAAAACCTACCGGCACACCACCAGCTCGCCGCTAATGCTCCCATTCTACTGCCCAGTGCCATGGTATGTCACGACCGTCAAAATAACGCCACGGCTTGTTTTGCGGTGAGTTGGAGAGGCAGAAAAACTCAATATTTTAATAATTTTTCATGTAGAACTTAGTAAGCCAAAACAAAAACGGATGCCTGTTAGGCTTAAATGTAAACACTTTTGACGGACATCCGTCAGGTTAGGAATGGTTTTAAAACTTAAACTTAGAACTTTAACCACACTTTAATAAAAGACAAACCACTCCATTGACCTCGACAACAGCACCATGCTCGAAATGGAGAGAAACTGGCGAAAGCGCTTTCTGTTAGAGTCGTGGCATATTCAGTGCACACGTGGCAACATAAACCGGTCGACGGGGACCCTTCCCAGCAGCTACGTTTCAGTGTTAAGAGGGATAGTCAGGAGAAAACCCGGGGGTGTTCGGGTTTGTGGGCAGGCCGTTCTGCGGGACAGAAAGTCGCCCCTGATCAAGGAGCCGAGTTGGCCCCGAAACGTCGGGATCTTGCTTTTATTAAAGCGTGGTTAGAGTTCTAAATTTAAGTTTTAATAATGCCTGTTCGGTGTTCAGTGAACATTGAAGGTTTAATGTAAAAGTTGCTTGGCAAAAGTAAAAAGGTCATTTCATGATCCTTTTAAATATCTAGTAACTAGTTTGTGTAGACAAGTGCAAATTGTGATTTTTTGCCTATTT
Source organism: Ixodes persulcatus (assembly GCA_013358835.2). Classification (NCBI taxonomy): domain Eukaryota; kingdom Metazoa; phylum Arthropoda; class Arachnida; order Ixodida; family Ixodidae; genus Ixodes; species Ixodes persulcatus. The sequence goes on from JABSTQ010003902.1 coordinate 33,010, forward strand.
GAAATTATTTGCGTCAACTTTTTTTTAATAAAGAGAGAAAATGTGCGCAACATTGTGATGTTTCACCACATTTTGCCGCATTTCTATGGTTACGATTTATGTAATTCCTCTCTTATTCCTATAATCACTGCATGTTGTATAACGAGATTTTCATGTGTCAAATGTCATTGGCCATTACTTCCGTCACAACTGTCATTGAGTTCAGACAGATCTCATTCACTCTATCAGATCACTGACCAGTGAAGCAGCAGGGCCCCACACTGCTACTTGGAGCATGGCTTCCGACATTCTTGGGGCTAAAATTTTTCCTTTAGCCATCTCAAATGTTTGGTCGCCAGCAGAGGGAGCACGATTACCCTATTTCTGGAGTGTTTCGCCAGGCAGTGATGCTTTCTGAAACAACACTGGCTCAGCAGCCGATCAAGCACTACCATCCATGGTTCCCCGAGCGCACAAGGCCTGGCCACTTCGGCAACGGGCACCACCATGCAGCGCAAATTACCGGAAGCCACATTTCTAACCTGTCTCACCCGACAACGATAACAGCCAGTGGGAGCATTGCATATCGATAATCTCGAGTCAAGTGATGGCGTGAAGAGCAAAATAGTCAAGGGCTTCCCCGGGGAACCAAAATGCTAATACAGCGTCCCCTCTGATAACCCAAGATCAATTGCATGCATGATAATATTCATTGCAACTGCGAGATTTGATTTCAAACATTCAAGCACTATCTTGTTCCAAACAATGAGCAATGTAGTATTCAGTAGTTAGTTTCCTTCTCCAGAGGTGGCACCACTCACGACCCGTTTCCAAAAGATGAATGGTTTTGATGAGCAAGCCACATTGCCCTGAACATGAATAAAGAAAACAGCACGCGTTGGTCTCACGTGAGACTGGTGCGATCTGGTCGCCACTTGCCAGAATTCGATTGGAGTGGTTGTCTGTTTCCTTTGCTCCTGAGGAACCCAGGCAGGGTTCACTCGGTGCACTTAGCTTCTTTGGCCTGGCCATGGGGCCAGTTTCGTAATCAGGGTCGGGGGCTAAGCTTCTTGTGAATGCTGTCGGCTACCAGGTTGTGGTTTCACAGTAGGTCACCGGCACCTCCGTCTATTTAGTATTTGTGCCATGTCCATAGGCTTTGTAATTCACCGGCACCCATGCACTTTGGGAAACGGAACAAATGGTCCTGGAACAAATGGTCCCGGAATAAATGGTCTTGGAGTAAATGGTCCCAGAACTAATGGTCCCAAGTACAAACTAGGAAAAAATGGTCCCAGATAAATATCACCAATGTGGGTTCTGCGTTTTCGGATAAATACGATAAAATCCAATACCCCTCGCCGGTAAAAATTTTACGGTTTCCAATTTATACGAAAAGCTCCGAATTTCGAGGCTGCCGGTTGGACGAGCTAGGCCGGTTTTTATATTTTTCTGGGAACCTCAGAAATGTTTTGTGCTGATATTCTTTTTTATTTCAACTTTTGTTCAGCAAGCCTCATAAAATAATATATTTTGAACAAATATAACAAAAAGTTTGCCTATGTGAAAATACAGCTCAGAGCTCCGAATAACACCGAATTTGTGATAAAAACTAAACTCTGAAAAGCACCCTCCGCTTTCCCTCAAAAATAAACTCCGAAAACGCAGAACCCTAAATACACCCACACGGAGCTTGTCCCATTGTTGCATTGGTGACCTTGTCTCTAAACTTCGATCGTGGGCGGAGGGGGGTAAGAGGGCGCTTGCCCTTTTCGTTTCCTGAACTTTGCCACAGACTAACGTACTGCAGTGACCCCTGTCAATGAGATAAGCGCTACACTGGTATTGACGATTGACCCCATGGTTTAGGTTCAGCTTCAGTTAGCAAACGACACATGAAGTTACCGAACTTGCCACATTTTTTTACGGTCTCACACTGTCTTAAAGGGGCCCTGCAATCATATTTAAGCATCTACCTTTTTTTGTGGTATCCACGTCGCTTGGGGTTTGGGTAAGCCAGCGGGCATGGAGAGAGTAACTAAATATCAGAGCATCATATTTTAACAGGACGACGCGGAAACCTTCTCCACCTACGGGGGCGACCCACGGTGCCAAAAGCACGCGAAATGTGAGGTCTTTGATCTAGGGCTTACTACCGTATTTACAAGAAATGTAGGTTGACCCTTTTTTTTAATTTTTGAAAATCTGAAGTGGGGGGGTCGACTTATAATCGAACCAAAGCATTCCACCGCCGGCAAAAACGAAACAACCGCGATATCATGAACACCTCGGCTTGTTACGAGTTCAGCCACTAGCATAGCACTATTCTGTGCGCTCATTTTACAAATTAATTATTTTTGTTTTATTTGCGCGAAGGAGTACTATTGATAGCGATTCGGAAATTAACCCGGCAGAAATTAACGGCAGTAAACAGCGCACGGCGCGCCCAACTCCCGGGGGGTGGCGGCACTTGTAAGAGCCACTCCGGAGGCCGCTGGAACAGCCTCACGGCTCACTCACGTCGCGGCTTCTCTTCGCAGTTTTTCGCACGATTCACGGTCGCACATCGTTTGATCAAGTGACCAGGTCATGCTGGAATGCTAACTATGTTGTTTTTTTTTGTATTGACACGCGTGATCCGGGCAGTTTAGGTTTTCGGTGCTCGTTTATGGCCATTCTTCCCTCGGAAGCAACCAACAACTGCGCTGTTGGACGCCAGTTCGACCCGTCGGAGCGGCTGATGCTCCAGTGGAGTCTGCTAAGGCAAACGAAGAGGCTTCCGTAGGCCAGTCTGAATAGGTGGGGGTGCCTTCCGGAGTTGGAGGTCAGGCTGGTAATGTACGCCACAAAAGTGTGCGATCGGTCCCTACCCATGACGTTCATCGTGATCGCCGAACAAGCGCTGAAGATGCGGTTGATCCTGTCATTTGCGAAGAGCGAGATTGCGTTGGACGACGCCGACGACGTGCTTCGAGAACGTAGCAGTGATGACGACAAAACTGACATTACCAGTGCGGACGAGTCGTAGTCTAGTCGCAGACGGAGTGAAAACGACTGTGAGCGGCTTCAGTTGTCCCGCCTGCAGTGTGAACTCCATATACTCTGTTTCACCTTATAATGTACCGCAGGAAAGGCTACAAGCGCGAGCTCCTTCCTCTAGGGCACATCTCGGCGGCACAAGCTCTCGTGCACCAAGGGAAGCTCCCAACGCTATGAGCTCGCGCTTCTAGCCTTCTCTGCGGTACAACATAAGGTGAAACGGAGTATAGTTTCGACAGCGCCTGACCATCTCATGCACCTCGCGCGTGCATGCGCATCCAAAGCATGCCAGAAGGCATCGATCGCGTGCGATCGCGTGCGTGGAGACTCGGCTTTCGAAACGGATACTTTGCCGTACTCACGTGTTCGCAGTAAAATGCGCATTAAAATTTTTTTTTTTTTTTTTTTGCTGATGTGCAATGTGGGGGGGGGTGGGGGGGGGTCGACTTACAATCGAGTCGACTTACAATCGTGTAAATACGGTACTGGTCAGAGCCGCTAAAAGCTTCTTTTTGGTCGAAATACATGATATAAGTGGCGCGAGCCGTTTCAATTATTTATGAAAGTAGTTTTTGTTCAGTATTTTAGATCAGAAAAGAAACAAATGCAGTTTATAAAGTACGGAAACCAGTAATGACTTGTCGACATACCCGCCACCAAGCGGTGAAAAAGGCGGCGCATACTAGAAAGGGGTAGTGGGATCAGGCACAGACAAGCGGCGAGCGTAGAAAGGATGTACGCGGCGGCGCTGCGGTCGTTTACGGACTCGAGGATTTGACCGGTTCCGAGCATTCCGAAGGCCTTCGGCGCAGGTTTGGCTTGCTCTTTGGCCATTTGGCGGTATGGCAGCGTGAAGTGGCTCCCGTTCTGAACTGATCTTTAGCCCGTGTTTGCTGTCGTTTGTGGCCAATGAAGTGTCATGCTGAATTGTTTAATCGCGCAGCAAATGCAATGCGAGCCGCCCTGGCTGCCTGCTTCATACAGCCTATCCAGAACATGCTTTAGTGGCACCCTCTCGAGCCGTCGACACGGAGTGCGGCAGCCGTGAGCGCTCGCTGAGCTCACTACCCCTCCTCTAGTTCACGGCCACTCAAGCAACCAAGGACGTCATGAAAGAGGTTATTTTTTGCTTGTTTTTGTAATTTTAATTTGGCTATAACTTTTAAAATAAAGTGAAATTCTAGAAAAGAAAAGTTTCATTAAGTTACTACGTTCAGTGCGCTCAGGTATGGTACAAATTAAAAACCAGTAAAAAAATCCTTGCAGGGCCCTTTTAAGGTAAGTGATTTTTTATACATTGTAATAGATCGCTGTATTAATAAACATTTTACTAAGCATTGCAATTACAGCTTTATAAATTCATTGGTTGTACCAAAATGGTTTGAAACTCCAACACTCTGAAAGTAAAAAGTATACAGAGGACAAAGAATGTTTCCATATTTTAAATATTAGTTTGCCATGTATTAGCCTGTAGAACGATGTATGTTTCTGTCAGTTTAGCGCTTTATACGCTGAGATTTCGCCATAGAACATAAAACTCTTAAAAGAGCTCCCCCCGATATCGTCCCTGTGCACCAGCCACTCGTGTTTCATATAATTTATATACTTTTGTCTATAAACCATATTAAGGTAGTCATTCCAAAATCGATTGAAATAAGTATCTGCAGATGTCAACATATTTGCAAATTGTAAGACAACACATCTTTCAGAGAGGTCTTAGCTTAATTACTTTCATTTTTCAAGGATGGAAATGATCAAGTCCAACAAGGGCAGGCGAAAACTGTTTCAGGGGCTTCATGTATACGCGTCACAAAGACGTAACGACAGGCGTCCGTTGGCGATGCTCCAAGCGTGGTCAAGGCTGCAAGGGATCGATCATCACCAGCGAGAACTCTGAAGACGTTATAGTGAGTTCTGAGCACGACCACCCTCCTAGTGATAGTGCAACTAACGTCGTGAAGGCATGTATCAAATGAGAAGCCTGCAACTGTCGTCACACAGGCGATACAAGATCTTCAGGACAAAGAAAGGACTATGATGAAGAGTGAAGACAGTCTGAAGAGGGCCATCCGCAAACAACGATGCTTAGCCTACGCTCCGACCCCCAGCTCTCTTCGAGATCTTGTAATGAATGCTCCATGGACGATGACAGCGGGGCACGTACGTGAGAAGTTCCTCTACTACGACAATGGACCCGACGCTGATAAAAGGTTCTTGGTCTTTGCAACCGCCCCATGCTTGAGACTACCGTAAAATACCGGGCAAGCGCCCACTCATACTTTGGAGATAATCGCAAAAAAATGGGGGATGGGCGCTTGTCCAGTCATCAATTTTACATATAAATGTACTATGCGTATTTTCTCAGATCTTACAAATTTGGTAATGGGCGCTTAATGTGGAATGGGCAGATGCGCGGTATTCTACGGTGCTATCCGAAAGCAGCATATGGTTCATGGATGGCAACTTTGACCAAGCACCCTTGAGCTGTACGTTATTTGTGTGCCCCTGCGAGAATGCACAGTCTCTGTAGTCTACGCTTTCATGACAAGGAAGACTCAAGAGGCAAACGAAGAGCTTTTCAGTGATACCGTTTCGGAATGTGAGCCGCTCAGGTTGAACTCTGCTCCCGATGTCGTCATCACCGATTTCGAAAAAGGAACAATGAAAGCTGTTAAAAGGTGATCCTTGGTAAGGATACACGCACAAAAGCCTGTTTCTTTCATCTATGTCAAAGCACGTGGAGGAAGATCCAAGAACTTGGATCGGTTACTTGATGAAAGGAGGACAACTCCTTTCAATGCTTTGTAAGAATGCTCGACAGACTTGCTTTTTTGCCCGTGGAAGATGTTGAGGATGGAATGCGCCTGCTGCGTGCAATCATGCTGCATTACGCCGCCGAGCTCTTAGACTACTTTGATGCTTGTTATGTGACTGGAACTTTCCGCTAACTAACAAGAACTGATGGCAACATTCATCTGCGTTGATTACCCTCCTGAAGATTGGAACATGCACGATGCCACAGCTGAAGGCAGTCACCGCATCAACAACTGCGAGGCATGGAACCGGAGGTTTAGCAGCATAGCAGCATAGTCGGGCATAGCCATCCAACTGTATGGAAGGTGATCGACGCTCTACGAGCGGAAGCTTCATCTGTCTCCATTAAAATTGCTCAGGTATCTGTCGGAGCACCACCGAAGAAGAGAACAAAAACAGCGCTGGTCCAGATGCAGCGCCGACTGTATACTCTCTCCACCCAGTACGAGCAGAGAGCAAAGACAATGGAGGAATTCCTTCGAGGTGCCAGCCGTACTGTTCGGTTTTGAACACCAGGTGCAAGATGTTGTGCCCGTCCATATATGTCTTATCAATCAATTGTATAACTTCTGAACATCTTGTCATGAAAGATATTTTAACCTAGGTAGTGCAGTTGCTCCTGATCTGGTTAGAGAGACATGGAGGAACACCAAATGTGCATGGAAACCTAATGCACATATAAAGGCATCGAGCTCCGCTCGTTATGTGTGCTACCACCATGTGTCATGACGAGGTGGAAGTAATTCGAGTTTCATGGCTTCAACAGTTATGATCAGGGGTACTCAATTTTCGTTTCAGAAGAGCCTACTGATATCATAAATATCTAAAGCCCCTTATACGAAAATAGTAATAACTCCTATAATATTGTATAAGGTCACTAAATTAACAATTAGGAGATAACTGTTGAAGAGTATTCACTTCGGAAATATTCTGACGATTTTGAATAAAATTAAGTTCAATACCCGACCACTTTCTTTGAAGTAACCAGCCTCAAAACATAGACGAGATCTTTCATTCCACCTAAAAATCACTGATTGCCTAACAGATGAAGTATATTGCATGGTATATCTTAGTTTCAAAACAATCTTCTTACGGGACCATTTTTTCATACCTCGGACTTGGGCCATTAGTTCCGAGACCATTAGTCCCGGGAACATTAGTTCCGGGACCATTTGTTCCTACACCCACGCACTTCGTAACATAACATAGGCCAAGTAGGCGGGATAGAACAGTTTGGCGACAAAGATGAGATAAATTATCATGTTGGTCTTCTTTGCATTTCGCTTTGCTCGAGTCGTTGGGCGGCGGCCCGCGGCCCGGTTCGGTAGTTGGAAATTGGCATGTAACATACATTTTTTTGTCCAGCGGTAGATAGCGTTAGTTTAGCTTAGGATTAGGCATTAGGCCTAAGGTTCGTTCCATGTCAAATTTCAGTCCAGGTCATAGGGGTCTAGCCCTTTGGTGCTCAAAACTTTACTTGGAATACTGGAGACCTAAAAATCCTGATGTAGTTTTACAACACACAAAATAACATAAATCTGGCCTCAGAAAAAAGACACTTTTTTCATAATTATGTTTTTGAAATGTTGATTGTGAGCAACATTGTGCATTCGAAGCATTATTTTACGTCCAATAAGTGAAAGCAGTTACGACCTGGGAGATGGCACAGGTGCACTTCGCATTTCACACTGTAGAGACACTTGTTACTGCATTTGCCAATATTTCCACCTGCTTTTCTTCTCAGAGTTTCGAGGTCAGTGGTGCATGCCAGCATACCTCACATTCCCTGTCAGCTTTCACTTTAAAGGACAGGCGATCTGTTTTGAAGATGCAGTCTGATCCTTCACTCCTAAGCGCAGGTATGCTCGCACTTGCGACAGAGGGCACTAAATTTATTGAGGCGGATATGGCGTCTTCCGTGGTGATCGGCTCAACGGTGCCAGCCTGTGTTTTTGGCAGTTCCCGGTCCACCGATAGTGGCTTGGCCGGCATCGGAGCGGGCTTTTCTGACTTTTCTCGACTGCGTCGGGGTTGAACGTTGTAAAACCCTGTCGAAGAAGGCTATCTTATTTTCGTTACTGGGCACGGAAGCCCAACACATCGTGGAATGCATTCCAGCTTTACGAGACGCTCCCTGCAGAGGGAGCCGATAAGTTCCAGACTTTTCTAGAGGCCGTCGGTAAACATCTCAAGAACAAACTCCTACTAGCCAAGTTGAGCTGGCGGGTGATCAAAAACCTCATTTGTCTGAAAAACGCCAACAAGCACCGCAACTTCCACTCAAAACGGGGTCTCTTGGACACAGCCAACATGGAAGAAGAATCGTTCAGGAGACAATTCTGGTTTCAGAAAACGCACCTAGCTGCCCTGCAGTCGGCCCTGCAGATTCCGGCCTCTATATCACCTCTGTGCAGGCAGTTGTTGTGCCGGGTGATGAAGTGCTTTGTATCGTGTTACGGCGGTTAGCCTACCAGAACAGACTGTTCGACCTAGAAGGTATCTTCGGCCGGCACTCGTCAACTCTACGAAGAGTCGCAAACATTGTAATGGGTGGCCGAAATGACGTTCGGTCACCTGCTAAGTGACATGAACAATCACGACTGGCTAACCCTCGCAGAACTGGAGCTGTGCTCGCAGGTGAGACGTTTGATGCACGTTTGGCTAAATGCCAGGATTTCAACTGCTCATTTTGTAGTTGCTGTGCAATTACAAGTGGCTTATTTAGGTACCGTTATAAGTCGTATCGATGACCTAAAAAATATGAGGTTTTTTATGTTTTCTTTCTATGTTAATTTGTAGTAACTCGCATGTCTATAAGCCTGGGTATGTCGAGTTACGTCAATTTGCCAAACCACTCAGCACAATTTGAGTTTATGGCACTTGACAAATTACTTTTGTGCCTCAGCCACTGCTGCAGCTCATTGACTAAGATGAATGCAAGGGTTCTTTTACCATTGTACCCATCGTCGATGGGTATCTGAGATTTGGTGTTGTTTGTGCAAATACAACAATACAATTGTAAGGGTACAATTTGCTTCCGCTGAATTTAAAAAAAGCTGTACCCATGAAATGTACGAGCTGTCTAGATGTCGCTGTTATGAGAGTGTAACATTTAACCTTTCGCGTATGAAAGTGCTGGCTAGTTTATTTTTGCAATCAGGTGACACTGCAGTATTACCAAATACAATATAGCATTGCCAATGCTGAAAACTCTGCCGCAAACCATTGGGAGCGGAGGTGAATGGCGACACTATGGGACCTGGACTGTGGAAGCAGACGTAGCAATGGACAATTATAGGCCCCATTTTGTTTTCTCAAGAGCTGATACAATTCATTACGGTCAGTGCGTATGCACAGTGGAATCCACTGACCACAACTGCAACAAGGATCAAATTATAGGTTGCACGGATATAGCCATTGATTGATTTATTAAGCAGACTCAGCGCCATTCAGAAGCTCACATGCGTCTACTCTGAGAAGCGGGAAGAAGGCCTCTAGTTATTCGAATATTATTTAGGAACTTACTTGATGTGCTAAGTGCTACATTTGGATCCTGTCATAACTTCTTACATAAATAGGGAGCCATAAAATGATTGACGAGCTACACATTCAAACTGTCGAGGCAAACATGTCGATCGACCAAGTGGATATCGATGAATAGCGGCGGCCGGCCATTAGGAGACATGGCCACACACACACACACACACAAAGAGAGTGCGAAAAGTAAAAATAAATTGAAAAATTACCTTGCACACACTTCACAACTTCGGAGCTATCAGTGCGAATCGCGACTCAAAACAGGGGAGACATTTTGACGGTTTGATCTCAAAAGAAAATAAAAAGTATCACAAACAACAAAATTGGCAGAGGGTACAAACGTCCTCGTATTCATATTAAAAATAAAAATATCAAAGCCATAAAAACAATGAAACAAATCGATGGCTCTCTTTACGTTGAGTGAAGAAAAAGGAAGAATTTAGACCAGCTTGATCATGCTAACAAAGACTGGGAAAGTGCAGAATGTATTGACCTCTCTCAAACTCATGCTGTGTGTCGTCACGGACAATGAATAATGGTCATGTGAGCCCACGTATCATGGTCACGTATGAGCAGCATTGGTCCGCTATTTACAGCTTGGTCTCGTTTTAGATGGGACCTGCTGACCATGGTTGCGTGATCACCATGGATGGTGGTACGGTCATGGTCACATGACTATGTGATCACCATTGACCCGTTTCCAGCGTGGTGACGAGGCGGACGGTACCTCTCAGACAATGGTCACTTGACAGCATGGATCATGGTCATGCGGCCATATGATCACCATCTGCTTGCCGTTTCCAGCTTGGTCACAAAATGGACTGGACCACGTAGACAATGGCCACGTGACAGCCCATGAACAATGATCACGTGACCATATGACCACCATTTGCCCCGTATTTCCAGTATGGTGACGATGCAGATGAGATCGCGCAGACAGTGATCACGGAACCGTGTGACCACAATTTGCCCGCGTCCAGCGTGAGGGTTCAATCTGACGGTCCAGTGTGACGGTCCAATCTGACCTCTCCAACATTTTTCCTCGACTCCTCCAACACTTTTCCTGGACCGAGTGGAGATCCCGAGAACAATGCATATCCGCCTCCTAGGTGTCATCATCGACCAGCATCTCGATTTCCATCGCCATGTCCAAAACGTCATGTCCAGGGCAAGGCCACTCCTTGGCTTCGTCATTCGGTCAACAAGAGGACCCAGTCCTGATGTGAACAGACTGCTGTTCACAGCACTGGTGTTGCCCATCCTGGAGTTTTTCTGCTCAGTCTGGGACCCGGCAACCAGGCAACTTGTTGCCTCCCTCGAGTCGGTGCAATGTCGCAATGCCTAACTTATTATGAGGCGCCAACTTGGGCCCCGAACACCATCCTATGAAGCAGCCCCTTTTAGCCCGTACGCTTCGTCACTCGCACTCCTTCGCACCCCGTGCGGTGCAACTCTGGAGGTCCCTCCCCGCGCCAATCACCAGTTCACCAGGAATCAATAGTGCCTCACTACGAACTTTAACCAAGAGTGTCACAGACCACCTGCGGAGCATCTAACTCGATTTGTGTTCTCCCAGGGAACTTACCCCTCATCTATGTACCTGTTTTAGTTACTTATTATTTTTCTTTTCTTTCTCTGTTACAGAGGCACTGTGGACCCCTTGGTATGGGCCTAATGCCCGCTCACCGTTGCCTTATTCTCCTGGGTAGAACCAATAAACAAACAAACAAAATTCAATCCATAGAAGCGAGCGCACACTTTGGGATCAAGTTCTACGAGCTTTGCAAGTCGTGGAGCGGGTACTGCCTGAACTTTTCTATGCACAGGCAAAAGTGAGAAGACGCCGGCAACAGCTGGAATGTTATGCAGCGAGGCTGTTGTGATCGATCTTGTGCAAGACCGTCTGAGGAATGGCCACACCATACGGACCAACTGGTACTCGTCTCCACTACTCTTCCTTCACATCAAGGAAGTGGGGTCTCACGCTGTCGGGACAGTTACCCCTGAATTTATAGATGGAACTTAACTTGAAGCCGCGCCTCAACTTGCTGAAGACCGCCTCAAGACCCGCCTCGACTTGAACGCGTTCAAGTTGGCTTTTTCATTTCATAGACCCGCTGGTGCACTTCCTTCGTCAAGTCCAGTTGAAATCACGACCAATCGCGGGACTCCACCTCTGGGAGCGAGAGTATCGTGCTATTTTACACTTAAAATTTGTTTTATATTTGGAAACAAATTATTTAGTAAAGGTTTTTTTTTGTTACACTTGTTTAGAACTCAGAAATTTACAAACCCATTATCATAAATGTTTTGAAAGCTAAAGTTGCAAGCGCATTTTAGACAAAATGATGCTTTCATCTGGCAACGTTCGCACTGCGGTAGCGTAATCGGGATTCGGGAGCGTGCTACAAGCTGATCGCCGTCGTTGCCCTCATCTGTTCTGTTTCAGATTTCCCCAACCTCTCATGGCAACTAACGAAAAATCCACGCTGCGCTTTACTCTCGATGAAAAGCATATTCTAATTGGGCTTGTGCAGAAGCATAAAACTGTATTAGAACGTAAAAAAACTGACATTTCGTCAGCAAATCTGAAGGTGGAAACGTGAGAGCGACTCAGCACTGAGTATAACTGCATGCCTGGGGTCAGTCCACGAGACTCTAAACAGCTAAAAAAATGTTGGGGGAATCTCAAACAGAAGTGGAAAGAAGAGTCGGACCAGAAACGAAAAATTCACAAGACAGGTGAGTGGCCAAGTTATTTTGAGCAATCGAAGCACTTCAACGTGTGCGATTCGCAAATCTCGCTATTGCAGCCTTTTATACTGCCTTTTAGCCAGCTTGTGTTATTCTGTTCTGTCAGAGTTTCCCCATCAATATTTAATTTGAGAGGCTAAAACAAGGAGTAAGTCAAGACCGCAACATACGCACAGTGATGAGTGCAGTTGATTTCCTGACTGTCTCCATAGCTATGTCTGCACAGTTTTACCTTAACCTTATACAAATAACATATACCCCCATACGTTGAGAAGTGTGTGGGGAATGATTGTTTTGTCTGAACAGTGGCATAATTTTATTGTTGTGACGATTCAATCGTTGTATTTTGGTTTTTACGTAACAAGTAAACATGCTAGTATCCCCTTACCTTGTCTTTGTGTGGAACTAGGTGCGCATTATCCGTGATTTTATTCAGTGCCTTGACATATAAAAAACTGCCATTAAGAAAGAGATGCCCCCCTGCCCCCGTGAGTGCCATCTCAATGCTTGTTGCTTGCCTCCCCAACAAGGACGACCGCGCTGAGGCATCATACCTGCCTCCTGTCCAGAGCGAACCGGTGGGGAGGCTGTTACAGCCGATGATCGACGGCAAGGAAGACCACTACAACTACATGGGTACAGTATTACATGCATAATGCATATATGCGAATTGCAGCACATTGGTACACATTTGTGACCGTCGGACTTGTATGCTATCCATGCTGTACATATAGGAAGTATTCACGTACAACTTATGTGCAAGTTGAGTGCGGTGCATTCTGGGTACATCGCCATCTTTGGGTCCCTGACAGCAGACAGTCGCGGCCACAGAGCGCGGCCGCACCAGGACCGGTCGCACTACCCCACGAATCTTTCTCTGGTTTCAGTGACACCAGAATTTTCAGCCCCCGTATGGAGTGGTGCGTAATGGTCGGCTGCCACACCAAGTCACGGTCGAAAAAGAAAAAAGAGGAGAGCAAGCTTGGGGACTCTTGTTTCTTCAAGATTGATTCCAAGAGTCCGAACAGACAAGTGTAAGAAAGAGTGGCCGCTCTCCGTCAAAAGGCAACGCGAATGGCTTGCGCGGATCAATCGGGAAGACCTCGACAAGTACCGAGTGTGTTCAAGACACTTTGTTTCGGGTAAGTGTCGGCACCGTTTGCTTTCGTCGGACATGAACGGTAAGATTTCCACAAAACTTCGGCAGCCGCCCGTCGCTGCTATTTATCGTGACGTGCGTCGCTTGTGTCTTCAGTAATGCGCTTCGAAATGCAACTAAAACCGTTAAAACTCCGGTGCATTAGGAATGTCGGTAAAATTTGTGCGAACCCTGTGAAACAATGCCGCGGAGCCGGAAACCTGGATTGAATTGTGATGGCTTAACACCACTAGATTCCCACAGCTGCCAGACGAAAACGAAAACTCTTCCCAAAACGAATTCGTTTGCAGATTTGTTCGCCTTGGCACAGTTTGGCACAATTATTCCCTTTGGGCGCAGCAAGGCGCAGGCAAGCAGGAATTTGGAGAAATGGCACAAATGGCGCAACTGGACCACCCCTACATGGATATAGCTGTTTACAACAGCTATATCCTTAGTGGAAAGACAACAGGCAAGAAGTCCAGCTATACCAGGGGTCTCAAACACGCGGCCCGCGGGCCGCATGCGGCCCGCGATTCGCTGGGACGTGGCCCGCCGGTAACCGGCTACGAGTCCGGGTTCCCATGCCTCGAGCACTAGAATTGGCATGCGTCATAGTAATCTCATCTCGTTGCTTACTTTTCGATCGAAAAGTAGCTCTGCTCTTTTAACGTATTCTAATAGTTTAGACTTAACTGTGTTCATTTGCCCTTTGTTTCGCTTTACTTCTGGCCTCCCAGCTTTTTGTAAGGTACAACAATTCCGCTTCTAGGCTGCAAGGGCAAGCTGTTGGTTGAAGGACAAATCTCGGCTGCGCAAACTTTCGATAAGCAGGAGCAACTGCCAAAGATAAAGCTTCGACATCGGGATTCTTGCCCTAAACAAATGTCACCATTAAAAGACAAGTGTGTGTTCAGAGTGTTGTAATAAAAATCTCCAGGAAAGCAATAACTTCCAAAATTGTTTTTTATTGTAATGTTGAGCTTGATTAATTCCTGAGTGAATTGAGGAACGGGAACGACAGTGTACTTGTTTTATTAAAAATGGCAGAACGTGGGCGGGGGGTGTCATTTTAATTCATTTATCACATCAGATCACGCTCGAAAGTCGTCATATAAACAAATAAAATCTAAAGATGTGACTGGCAAAACTGAGTTTACAAGAAGCATAGAGCACCATGGTCTCTTCTCTTTAAAATCTTTTGAACCAACCCCCCCCCCCCACCGTCTTACGTTGGCCCTCGACCTTTTCCGTGTGGGCTATCTGGCCCCCACACCCAAATGAGTTTGAGACCACTGAGCTATACGGACCGGAAAGTCTACCTCGCACAGCAGATCCAAAAAGAGAAGGTGTTGCCCGGTTACAAGCGGCGGGGAAATCAATCAGTGAGTGCCTAGCCGATGCGCCTAGAGGAATGCGAATGGGTGCATTTCTCCCGCCAGATCCCAGTTAACGCTATGAAACCGAACCCGTCTAGGCGGTGCCCAGTCTGCAAGGTCCAGGGCAAAGAGAGTAAGAGCTGCTGGGAGTGCGAAAAATGTGAAGTCGCCCTTCACATGCCCACCCGCTTTAAGTTGTTTCACACTCGCAAAGTATTTCTAAGCGCATTCCGTTTGCCAGTGATTCAGGATTGAAATAAAACAAGTTATTCTCCCGCGACTTTATTTGCCAAAGTTATTCAATTTTCCCCTCGGTGCCGCAGAAGGCACGGGCAGAGTGAAAACGGGGCACGGAATACCACGCGGGAAGGGGCCATATCATGGCGGAAGCGAAGGGGTTAATGAAAAACTAATTCCACACTTATGTATTAAAAAAACAAGTATTGTCTGAGCTACCGCAACTGTACGTCGATGCGTCAGGACTAGGGGTGTGCAAAAATCTGAATTGAATAGTGATTGCCACAATGGTTAGACTCGCGAATTCCTAGTATTTAGCATTTAAATAATTTGGCACATGGAATGCTGTTGAACAAAATTTGTGTTTAATTAAGATTACTCTCCCGAAGATTCCATGATGATGCAGGTTTGTGCTGGATTTTATTCAAGCCAAAATTGAAGACTCCTTCTCCACTAAAAATTTAATTTTTAATTTGTTTTTAGTACCCCCAGGACTCGAAGGCATCAATCAAACGGGGGGTGGGATGAACTAAAATATTATACAATTCAGCAACATATACACATGTTATAAGCCAGTTAATAAAAACATACAATACAAAAAAAAGTGTACCGTAAAATTCCGAGCGAACGCCCACGTTTGAAGGATCGCCCACCCCCCCTTTTTGTCCAACATCTGTTGGGAACGGTATTCCGATACATCGCCCTCCCCGCGATGTCCGACGGGAATCGCGTGTGAACGGCGCGATCTGCGGTCCCCCGTTTTGTCTGCGATCTGCGCGCATGAAATGCAAATCTGCTGCGTTTGCGATCTGCGCTATCCGTTCCCGAATTTTTAGCGGATTCCCGTGTTTTTTGCCCGCGATATCGATTCCTAGCTGTAACACGCGCGAGTTGTTCCGCGTGTATTATTGCATCGTGAAATGCGATTCTGCTGCGGCCGCGATCTGCTTGATTTGTTTCCGTGACATGCGGGTTTGCAGTGGATTCCCGCGTTTTTGTCCGCGATCTGCGCACGCGATATCGGTTTCCGCGGTATTCGTTCCCGTAAGATGCGAGTTCTCGGCGGGTTTCCGCGGGTCCTTTGCGCTGTCAAACGCGCGAATCTGCTGCGTCTGCAACCTGCGGTATCCTTTTCCGTGACACAGGAGTTCGTAGTGAATTCCGGCGTGTTTGTCGCATCGTGAAACGCGAATTCGCCGTGTCCGCGATCTGCAGTATCAATTCCCGCGTCACGCGGTTTGTAGCGGGTGCGTTCTTATCATTATTTCTGATAAAATTTTGCTGTGGCATCCCCAAAGATAGCCCACCCCATGTTTTTCACCATTTATCTCTTCATTTTGGGTGGGCGTTCGCTCGGAATTTTACGGTAAACAAGTTATGAAATTAATTAATATAAGCAATCAGAGGTTTTTTTGTTTTTTTTTAAATATTAACATAGGTAAGAGGTCTCCCCATCTTTCAATAAATCAGAGGATGGTATGTTTACTACATCTGCAGGAATGTGGTTCCATCTGAGGAAGTTTTGGGAAATAATGTATTGTAATAGGCTAAGTGACGCCATGAGGAACCCCAACTTTATATTAAAGGGCCACTGAAAAGAAAAAAAAAGGATTTTTTAAACAGTCTGGTTGGGACACGCGTGTCACGAAATAACTTGTTTCGCGAAAAAACATTTTTTTAGAGATATATTGACGGCGTGAGACGAGATTTAGTTGGTAGCTAGCTCCTTTCGATTCGT
>JABSTQ010003903.1:0-41014 GCA_013358835.2 Ixodes persulcatus
CGGATCTATCCTCGGAGAATGCGAGCTTGACCCACTTCAGCTTTTGTGTGCTGAGCTGGGACCGTGCATGCTGCATTGTTCGTGCAGGATGGAGTGGAAACAAAAGAGCCCCTCCTCCCCCTCACTGGAGAACACGAACTCCAGCCGAACGCTGACGCCGAGTTCGGTTATGTCGGCCGAGCGCCGAGTCATTGCATTTGTTGTCCCCATCCGTGTAGTTCTAAAGTTAACCGCTTGGGGCGTCACAGTCGCTCCTCCTCCCCAATAGATATCAAATAGAATATTGTTATTTAAGACGAGTTTTGGAAATTCGCACAAGCCTGCTGTAACGATCCGGCCGTGTAGCAGTGCATTTATTATAGTCTCAGTACCAAAAAAGTTAAAATAAGTTTTGGCGTAATGTTGATGCAAATTCCTCATACGTGTAGCAGAATGTAGCAAGGTAAGCGCTTTGGCAAAAATGGTGCAGCAATCCCATCACCACACCTCCATTCCATTCTGGGGAATAGAGTTTCCAACAATACTATTCCTTTCAACTCCTAGGAGTGAAGACACTGGGCCCATACCCACCACTAGAATGGCTGAACCGTTCCATTCCATTACCCTAAAGGCTCGTTCACACTCTTGCGACCTCTTAAAACTGGGTTCCTTAAAACCTCTTAAGGCCCATACGCACATTCGCGTTTGAGTGCGTTGCGGCGTCCTTGCGGCCCGGAGCGGTCGCTTGCGATGCGACGCGCGCCTTCCCGCAACGCTTCGTAGCGCGACGCAAGCGAGTAGAGACTCGCTCAACTTTCCGAAGCGTTGCGGTGCGTTCGACCAATCAGAAGCCGAGAGAGGAAAGGAGGGTGACGCGTTCGCTCGCGCCACTCGGCCGACTCTGCAAGACGTATCCGGTTCTCCGCTCGCAAAACTTGCTTTTTCGTTTTGGGGAGCGGTGGGGAGTGCATTTTCCAAGGCTGCGATGGTTGAAGCTTGACAAAACGTCGGGGAAGCCAGCGGGATTGTCCCAAGATCGAACACTTCGACGCTGTCGCTGTGCGCCGCCATGTTGCCTTGGATTTCGCTTACTATTGGTGAGCCGCTAGCGACGGTAGCGCATTCTTATTGGCTCTTGACTGCGTGTCAACACAACTGTGCGTACAAGTTTGGCGCAAGCGCTCTTCGCAACGCAACGCGTCCGCTTGCCGCTACGGAACGCACCGCGCTCAAACGCGAATGTGCGTATGGGCCTTCACAACCAGAGGACACACTGGCGCCATCTATTGTGTAGCAGTGTAAACTTGGCGGTCCGGCATATTTTCTATTTCTCTCGCGCATTATCCTTTCTTTCTTGGCTCGAAAAACTTTTGTCAACGTAATAAACGAGCCCTTCTTATAGACCTTTCATCTCAGTAGTTACCCAACCGGCGGACAGAGGGCGCTGACGCACTCGGCGCCATTGGGTGGCTTCAATTTGGTTGGTTTCGTTTTGAGCCCGCTCTCGGCTGTGTTGGTGTGTTAGGTCATTCTCGCCTAATTTCGTCACAAATGTGCCCGTTATAGCGCAAAACTAATAAAACTGTGGTACTGAGCCAATTCGAGAACCGCGAAGTGGTTTCAAGTCATATTCGCGGACTTTTTTACGAACGATTTACGATGCATCTGGTCATATTCGTCGTTAATTTCGGTCAGGTTCGGCGGCGAAACGACTATGATGCACAAGGAGGATTCCCATCGTCTACGGCCTGACCCAGTTACCTTAGTTTCCAGAGAAAAAATTAATGAAGAGACTAATGAGTAGATATATAGTAAAAATGCAGGTCCACAACCTGATTAAAAACCTCTTAAATCGCGAAAAACACACGAAGTCGCAAGTTCACTTACTGATTTTCGCGGACACCAACTTTCTGTGAACTTCAGGAACTCGAATTGTCTCCTATAATACGCAGATATTCTAAGAAATAAGTAATATTGTCTCTGGCTGTTTAAAAAAAATAAGTACTCAAGATATATTTCGATAGTCCGTCCAAGGTCGGGTGGGCAATTCCTTTAGCTATTGACCTTGCTAAAGTACTTATTAACAGCATTTCACCACGTTGGCGTTAGAAAATGAACTATTTGTTTTACTGACATTTGATTACGACGTGCTTGGTACATGAGATAAGTGAGGTCCATCAATTGAAGTCTGAAATTTGGACTTTGTATAAACTTTGCCAAATAAAATTAAGTGTACGAGAGATGCGATCTCTCGTACGTTTGGTTGAAATCGAATGCTAGGCACAACTTCATGAACCTTCATGACAAATCTCCATGCAAACTGATGCGATTTAAATCAACAACCCTGAACTTGGGTGATTTCCATATAAATGACTTCTTTTCGGCATCATATGATGCGAGGCCTAGGCACTCTCAAGCTGCCTGTGACAGATTATTTCAGAGGGGTCTTTGTGTTTAAAATAAATAAAATAAATATTGTATTAAAAACATTTTAACACCCTTTAATGACTGCAAATATTTGACCAAGTATAGTGTACAGTTTCTCTAAATTCATAAATAAACAAATCAAGCAAACGTTTCTTTTTAAAAAACGATCAAGACCGTCTAACAGATTTAGGTGTAATGTCGTGAACAAACAAATCGCCCGATGTGGACATTACCACTATCCCAAGCATCAGACAACATGTGAGCTAAACGTTCGTCACCTGCATATATCTAATATGTCATATATAATCAAAAACAACTATTTTAAATTTTTTATGAAGGCAAGGCCGGAGGCTTTCAGGAGACACACACAGCTTCATATGCTGAGCAGTATTTTGGTCACATTCCTTAAGATTCTAAATGCGCGATTATACATATACATTGCAATATACTTATTTCAAATATTCCGCCACTATCACTGTGCAAACTTTAGCTGTCATAAATAATTGGGCTCAATATGCGCCAGGTCTGACGCTGATTCCTGTACCTCCTCCCTCTTCACGCGTATCCGGTACGCCGCCGGTTAAAATAGTACACATCTGTTACAAAATTAACTGCATATGTCGTCGTGCACATAATGATGGCATGCAATTAAGTTGTAAATGTAAACATCGGGCGGCGCTTTACAACAAGGTGAGAAACGCGGTGAAACGCGACGAAAAACGCGAATGCAACGCCTTCGCCAAGTCGCGGAGGGGAGAGTGGAGCGACGAGTTGAAGCCACCTTATGGCGGCCGCGTCACGTGATTCCAAGATGGCAGCCCCCATGCGACGGAGGCCGAAAAGGTCTATAGGTATTACGCAAATTGACCTCGGAAATCCCGCGAAACCTTCGCTCTTGTGAAATGCAGTTCCAGGGTCACCGCCTTGATGGCGCCAGAATGTCAGTGTGTTCCCTCGTCCTAAGAAATTTTAAGAAGTTAACAGATCTCGTCTCTCTCGGTCGTACTTGGTTGCAAGAGTGTGAACGGGCCTTAATCACTAAACCTGAAAAATGGCTCCCGACAGTTACATTGTGCTGCCGGCTAAAGCAGCATAAAGCTGACTTTATCAAACGCATAGAGAACTGCAAAAATGTGCAAAACGCGTTCCCAAAGCACGTATTTACAAAGCCGAGCGGTGGTCGCACAAAGCGCTTGGTAGCTCTGTAGACATTGATAGTGCAATCAAGCGTAAAAGGCTCGCAACAAATGGCAAAAATATAAACCACCCATTTTCTTTGCAAACAGACCATAGGCCTTTTCTTAGGAGATGCACCTTTGTTTGACAAGGCCTAAAAAATGTCTAGTTCGTGCATGGCCGTCTATCACAATAATACAGTTTCATTAGCCACTTCGACCGTGCACTAGCATTGTGCCAGCAGGCCGTAGGCCCTAGCTGAAAATCGACACAACTCACATAAGAACCAAGCGCATTTCATTCCCACTCCATTCCGTACAAAAGGCATGCAATTCCATTCTCATTCTAGGGTCGAACGGCGGAATCGATCCTACTCCGGAGTGGAAACTCCGCAACACTGCTCCGTTGCTGTTATTGGTTGCAGGATGATGATAAATTTAGTCAGGGTGTGTTTCAGTAGCTGTTAATGCACGACATACAATGTCCTGTACTGGGGGTGCAAGTCGAAACACGTTTCTATAATTTACAGTCGAGCCCGGTTATATCCCACCCGGGTATTTCGAATTATTGCTTATATCGAACAGTCCAAACATCCCCTTGAAAATCACATGTAATAGTATAGGAGGGCTGTCTTTTTGTATCGAACTCCCAGGGACTCCCATGGCGGGGACACTCGATATTGAGGAGTTTCAGCGACGGTGTCACCGCCCTGGCGGCCGGTCGCCGAAAGAGAAAGAGGGGAATAGGTTCGCTGGGCGTTGGCTTTGTGTAAATACGTTGGCCGCGAACGTAGACTTATAAGCTTCGGCAGCAAGAATATTACGCGGCTCTAGTGTTCCGGTACGAGGAACAGAGGTGACTCGATCTGCTACGACTAGCTACGACCACCCGCCGCAGCGATGCAGGCGTCGAAGGAGCGCAACCGGTGTACTACGCAGTCAGTCGCCGTCGCCCGAGGCAGCTGGTTTGGCATTCAGGGCTTTCCGACCCGGGTTCTTCGTTCGTACTTGGAACCGAGTGTTATTTCCTGTGCTTGTGTGTGCTTAGTGGCTGGATATGGACCTCATCGAGCAGTTCTCCAGACTCAACAGCGACTCAAAGTTGACGGCGGCAACGCTTTGGTTGGTGCACGGGTGTGACTACACGGATAAATTTTAAGATTGCTGCTAGCAAGGTGGGCCATAGTCGCTTTATGTTGACACGATTTTAAGTGTAAGTACTCCATGCAAAGGCGAATTCATCGCGTACTACTAAGCAAATGCTTCTGTACCGATCACGGAGTGAATGTCTTTGGCCTTACATTGCGGAACGCCCAATAAAAAGTCATGTTCGTTCAGCGAGAAAACTTCCCTTTCGAGTGACCTTTTTAGATGCGGAGCATCTCTTGCTCGGGTCTATGTCCCGCGGCGTCGTAGTCCGCACTCACACTACGCATGCGCAACTCTCCTCCTTCCCTCTCTCCAACAGCTGCGCGTTACTCTCTCCGCTCTCTCTCTCTCTCTACCAGCTGCGTGCACTTCGCGTGCGTTCGCTTCTACTCACACCGCGCGCGCATGCGCAACTCTCCTCCTCTAGTCTCCTCTCCTTCAAGTGTGAATATAAGCAGCGGTAGCGCGCTGCGCGCGTTCAGTTCAGCGCTGTTGACTCCATTTCACTCCGTTCTTCCGATGAAGTGTGATGGAAGCAACAGTCCCGTCAGTTAGTGGGTTGGCGCAAGCAAGCGTCAGCACCACCCCACAAACTAACAGCAACGCTACGTCCACTGAAGACAAAAAAATTACACCATCTTCCCGAGGGAAACCATGGGGTGATGCGGAGCATCGCGGAGTTTCCAACAACGTTCACGCGATGTGTGGTAACCAACGCAAGTTAACAACGTTACTAACAACGTTACTAACACCGTTAATAACGATCCGCGATGCTCCGCATCACCCCATGGTTCCCCTCGGGAAGATGGTGTAATTTTTTGATTGATAATTTCTCCCGTATCTAGGTGCTTTAATCAACACGATCGATTAGGTTTGCTTCTCTAGTTAAGACATTTTGCTGCCACATGCGGCACCGTAATGCTTGGCACGATGTACGCCACTGGTGGTATTGTGAATTGGTTTACTTCCAAAGCTAAAAGTGTAACAGGTGGGACCATTCAGTTTGCTAAAAATGTAATATGGGAATTTCTTTGCATAACTAGCGTTTTACGTTTAAGATTGATAAGAAACATGCTCACGTGATGATGCATGTCTACAGCATAAGCTTTGCAGATCCAGAATGGGTGTGCTATAGGCTACAGCCTCAAGGTTTTTAATGGACCAAATTGGTGTTTACACGGCAATAAATATTGTGGTGGAAAACTGCCCATTGACTCGGTGAGTTTTGATCGTGACCATTGGTGTGCTGTTGGCAAATTAGGTAATGGCACACCTTTTCCCTGAACATCTGGCTTCGAGGGACATCGCATCTAGATGTGCTTAAATATGTTTGTTTCAAGGTTTAGTTGACCCCTCTGCATCATTAAAGGGGCCCTGCAATCATATTTAAGCGTCTACCTTTTTTGAGGTTTCCACGTCTCTTGGGGTTCGGGCAAGCCAGCGGGCACGGAGAGAGTAACTAAATATCAGTGCGTCATATTTTAACCGGACGACGCGGAAACCTCCTCCACCGACAAGGGCGACCCGCGGTACCGAAAGCGCGCAAAATGTGACGTCTTTGGTCCTGGGCTTACTACTGGTCAGAGCCGCTAAAAGCTTCTTTTTAGTCGAAATACAAAATATAAGTGGCGCGAACCGATTCAATTATTTATAAAAGTAGTTTTTGTCCAGTATTTTAGATCAGAAAAGAATCAAATGCAGTTTATAAAGTACGGAAACAAGAAATGACCCGTCGACATACCCGCCACCAAGCGGTGAAAAAGGCGGCGCATAATAGAAAGGAGTAGTGGGATCAGGCGCCGACACGGAAAGGTCCCGGATTTACGCGGCGGCGCTGCGGCCGTAGGGACTGGAGGATCCGACCGGCTTTGAGCGTTCCCAAGGCCTTCGGCGAGCAGCTTTGTCTGGCGGTTTGGTCGTTTCGCGATATGGCAGGGCGAAGTGGCTCCCATTCTGAATTGATCTTTACCCCGTGTTTGCTGTCGGTTGTGGCCAATGAAGTGTCATGCCGAATTAGTGTTTAATCGCGCAGCAAATGCAATGAGAGCCGCTCTAGCTGCCCGCTACACACAGCCTATCCACAATACGCTTTAGTGGCGCCCTCTCGCGCCGCCGACACGGAGTGCGGCAGCCGTGAGCGCTCGCGATGAGCCCACTACCCCTCCTCTAGTTCACGGCCACTCAAGCAACCAAGGACGTCACGAAGGAGGTTATTTTTTGCTTGTTTTTGTAATTTTAATTCGCCTATAACTTTTAAACTAAAGCGAAATTCTAGAAAAGAAAAGTTTCATGAAGTTACTACGTTCGGTGCGCTCAGGTTTGGTGCAAATTAAAAATTAGTAAAAAGTCATTGCAGGGCCCCTTTAAAGGAAGGCAGTCTCAAGTCACAACAAAGAGCAGTGAATATACAATACATAATAACGGGCACCAGTGTCCAGGCGTATAGTCCGCAGAAGCCAATTTGAGCCTAAATTTTTGTTTTTTGTTTTATTTAGATAGTTTGCATTTATTGTATAATCCGCAGGGCCTGATTTCCGCGCCCAGTGCATAGTCCACCAAGCTGGTGCGTTGTGTCTTCGTGCCAGACTTGTGCCTATCTCAAATACTCTACTCAAGATACTGTATCTTAAATACTTTTTGAAGTATCTTGGTATCTTGCAAATACCTTTGATCGAGAGTATTTGATACTCTATTTTAATTACAATTTTGAGTATCTTGTACTCATTATCTTAAATACATTTTTGACATTCCGCCATTTTCCGAGTTTTTCGGTATGAAGTGGCGTGGGCGTGGCACGAGCAAACGTGAACATTCTTTCGAGCAACCAAATCCTGTTGCAGGCTCCGATTAGATACGGTGACTTCGACTGAGCTCGTGAAAACATCGCTTTTTTGCCGATCGTGACTAACATTTCAGCCCAAAGTTCGTACGATGAAGGTTCTCCCCTCGCCTTCCCTAAAGGCGCCTTTTGTTTCTATAGAGTTTCCCCCCAAAAAATCCTAAAACAAAAGGTGTGGTTTTACGGAAGTAAAGATGCCACCCTGAGGAGCAACGCAGACCGGGAAACGACCTACGACAACAATGCAGACTTGAGTGTCAAGAAAATAACAAATAGAAGAAAATGAAAAGTGGACACACACAAAAAAGTAGACTTTTTTTTTTTTTTTTGACCCCGCTAGAGCAAAACGTCGAGGTTTTTTTTTTTCCGTTTGGCACTTATTGCTCTCGCGAACACTGTCTGCAAACGAACATTGATAAGCAGAGAACAGTACAGGAAACGAACTGCAAGCTGGACGACCTCTTAAAATGCCAACAAAGTGTCCTCCAACGCTGAATGCCTTTCTGAACGCAACCTACTTGAAGAAGGTGCGACCACTGCCGTGGCTATTATGTGGGTTTTCTTTGTTATCCGTTCACTCATATCCGTGTCCCAAGTTCGAGTTCGTTTATTGTGAACTCCCCGTTTATAGTGAACTCCCCATATGGATTGTAGTTAAAGGGCAACTCCGCTTCATTTTTGGTTTTGAAAAAAACAATGCAGTCCTCTTCAGTATTGCCTAGGAAGACCACACGTGAAATATTACGACGCAGTTCTGTCTAAATGTTTCTTAAATGTTCCGGCAAACTTTGCAACTCGCCAAGTTGCCGAAATCGGCTGACTTGAGCGGGCGAATTCAGGCGCAACCAACAGCGCAGTCAAGGCTACGGCATGGGCGGAGCCAACATTGAGCTAAACGTCATTATCATGGCCCCCTTTTGCTTGTTTTCCCTTCTCCGGGCGAGCGTAGCGCATGACGTCAGCAACGTTGCCTATCGGCGCTCAGCGGTGTCCACGTGATTGGTGTAACGCGCCTGCGCAGCGCGCTTCTTGGGAGCCGTCCGGCCGCCCGCCGTGGTCCCGCCGTTACCGCCGTCTTCCGCGTCACAACCGCCGTCGTCGTCTCACCAATTGTGATTATTGTCTCCCGGAGTTTCGTCCACACTACGGACACCACGTGCGCAGACTTATGCCGCAGTTCTGCAGACGTCGTCGAATACCGTAGACACCAAAATGTGGCGAAGAGTGCGGTGCAGACGACACTCGCGCCTGCCACACGCCCGCCCCAATCCTGCCCGTCGTTGGGGCGAGGGTCACGTGACATCTCGTAACACGTGATGGCCATGTATTTGGCGGCCCGAGGCCAATGTTGTCGGGCGGAGCAGAAGTTTCGGTTTCGATTTCCGCTCGTGTTTAAAATTAGATTTAAAAATATATATGTCATTTTTCGCGAAGCAAACGACGTAGTGTCTTTTACTAGGGCTTTTTTAATTCGAAATCACTCATTATCCTGAAATCTTTGGAATTGAGCGGAGTTGCCCTTTAAACGATGCGCCTAAGGTGCGCCGCAGGACGTGATATTCAGCGATGCCACTATTGCAAAGCGCTCTGACCCGTTTGTCACCCCCACACCTTGGTGTTTACCCAACACAAGCCCTGTGCACATGCCCATACACCTTGTGGTCATGTTCATGTCATCCTTTTTAATAGAGCGTGGGGCACAGTGTAATGAAAAAATACCAACAATTAATGAAGTGACGTTAAGTGCCGAATCTCTCCCGAAAGCAGTCGTCAGAGGATGCGAGCTTGACCCACTTGGGCTGTTGTGCTGAGCTGGGCACCCTGCATGCTGCATTGTTCATCCAGGCCAGAGTGGTAACAAAAGAGCCCCTCCTCCCCCTCACCGGAGAACACGAACTCTAGCCGAACGCTGATGGTGAGTTCGGTTAAGTCAGCCGAGCGCTGAGCCATTGTATTTTTTGTCCCCATCCATCTCTTGGGGCGGAACCTCTTTCTTGTTGTTCCAGAAATGTTTTGTAACATCTATCAGTGATATTGCCACGCGCGTTGCCCAGCGAGCGCGTGGCCGAATGGTTACCGCGCTTGGCTCTCGCGCGGAGGCTCCGGGTTCTATTAGCCCCGTGCGCGACCGAAAGCGTCGCTGTGGTCGGCCTTCCACGATTGGCCGAACGCTGACTATGACGTCGGAAAGGGGATTTATCATCAACGGACATAAGAGGAATGAAAGAACTTTAATTTTGACGGTGTTTGCAGTGTTCCTTTGAGAACGCAATGATTTCAAGTTTACAAACACCATCGAACTTGTTGTTTGCAAGGTAATGACGTCACAAGGGGGAACCACAGGAGGGCGCCACCACAACTTCTCGCCGCTAATACCAGAAAGCGGACTTCTATTTTATTTATTCTTTCAACTTGACATTCTGGTAAGTTCGAGAATTTTGTCGTCTGATCGAGTTACGAATGTTCTGCGCGCCGAACTTTCTACGCCGAATGTTACAGAAACCCACGCGGGTACAAAAGGTGCTCCGAGTGGCGGTCCCGAGTCAGTTTCGCCCCCGCGGTCGATCCTGCTGTTTCGCCGACGTCGACGCCTGCGACGCTAGCCTTTCTCTATTTTGTTTTGGGAACAAGTTCGCCAAATTAAAATCTTGGTTTGTTCAGTTATTCGCCGCCTCATCATTTGCCATTCGTGACAATATTTTGCTCCTTACAGTCGGACTGCATAAAATAGCCCTACGATACTTTTTTTTCCGTCTTGTGTTGTTGCGTGCTAATAAACCATTCTGGTAACCCAGATTTGCGTAGCTGCATAATTGTCGTTGTCAATGACGTCGATACAAATTACGCAATGCGGAAGTATCTTCAAAACTAATTGAAATACATTTCTAAGTATTTGTACTCTACTCAAGATACTTTACAGTGAAAGTAACTTGAGTAGTATTTTAAATACTTTATGAAGCAGGTATTTAGTAACTTAACTTAAATACTTTTATCGAGTATTTTGTCCAACACTGCAGTTCGTGCTTTATTTCCTGCGTGGCATTTTATTCAGAAGTTCTTCGGCGAACGCTGTTGGGCCTGAATAACTGCTCTTGAGGCCCATATTCTGCCACTGAGCACACAGAAGCACAGAAAATAACACTCGGTGCCAAGTACAAACGAAGCACCTGGGCGGAAAGCAGTGAATGCCAAACGAGCAGCGTCGGGTGACGGCGACTGACTGCGTTGCGCCCCTTCGACGCCTGCATCGCTGCGGTGGGTGGTCGTAGCTAATCGTAGCGAGATGACCTTCACTTCAAGCAAGAAATCTTGCCATACCATAGTCAAGATATCTGTGGAAGTGTTCGACGACGTGGGTTCTCTCACGCTGGTGCAGCTCTCATCAAGAAAGGTACATATCAACAATGTTTGCGCGTTTGAGGCTGAAACTATGGCGCATACTTTATCTAAACCTAAATTTATCGGTCTGCGGCTACAAACATTTTCGTTGACGTTACTTAGATGATTAAACCATTCAGGCCTCGCATTAAATGGTGTTGCGAACTCTTCGGTTGTGTATGAAAACCTATTTTCGCCCTAATAAAAGACATTTTCAAAAGGACACGTGTCTTCTGCTGATACATATATCTTCCAATTTACAATGCAGAGGCAAAAAGAAAATCAACTGTGTACATCTACCACTTAGCATAAGCACCTTTTGCCATTCATTCTTGAGCACACTCATATATCAGCTTTGGTAGCTCTTGTTTTAGAAGCTTTGCCCTGTTTTGTAAAAAGAAAAAAGTTAAAAAAGATTTACTTTTGTTCTCCTGCTTGCATTTAATACAGACTTGTTTGTCAGCAGATCACACACAGCAGATATCACCGTGGCACATACAACTCGAACGACCGATGAGACTATTGCTATTACAATAAAGCTTTCCACAAGAGCCAAAAGGAGGCTTGTAAGGGTGCACAAGCACATCGAAAGGAGATTGGCGCTTCCGGGGCTTGTTTACATTATGCGTAAAACCAGGACGATCGGGACCAGCTGGCCGCAATATAACACCTAGGATACCGATGTTTCAATACATAGAACGCAGGATAAAGACCTCAACCGTCCCTTGTATGCCGCAGTTGTCATACTTTCCATCCAATCGCTTTTTAGCACAATTAACTAGAACAACCGAAGAGTTCGCAACACCGTTTAATGGAGGCCTGAATGGTTATATCATCTAAGCAACGTCAACGAAAATGTTTGTAGCCACAGACCGATAAGTTTAGTTTTAGATAAAGTACGCGTCATAGTTTCAACGCGCGAACATTGTTGATACGTACCTTTCTTTGGACCCGCGTACATTCGGTTCAACTTGATGACAGCTGCACCAGCGTGAGAGCTCACGTCGAACACTTGCACACATATCTTGACTATGGCAAGATTTCTTGCCTTCGACTAGCTTGAACACTTCATTTGTAGAATCACGGCAGGTCTTGCTTGAAGCGGTGATCGTCTCGCATACGGCAACAAACAGAGAACGACGTGCTTTGTTTAATTTATACGCTACCGGTCTACGGGCGTCGCAAATCTATCCCCCTCTTTTCCGCCATGTTGGATCGATCGGTAGCGAACGAAGCACGGCGACCCTTCACTTCGGCCGTGGTCAGATTGCGCCCTCGGAGCACATAGCTCGCGTTTCCGGGCTGGCAAACCGCCAAGCCAGCATACGTGCCCGGGAATACTCGACAAAAAAGCAGTTGTGTAAAAAAAAAAAAAAAAAAAAAAAAGAGCAACCGTTAAAAAAAAAAGTGGAGGATGGAAAAAGCAAAGGGAAGGGCAAGCGTGCGCGTAGGGAGACCAGGGAGTGCTCCTTAAAGGACACATGCAAAGAAAAAAAACATTTTTTTTAGACGGCTTAGATGGAAAAAGGATGTCATAAAACGATTTTACAACGAAAAAAAAAATTTTTAGAGCTATATTTACGGCGCGAGATGATTTTTTGTCAAACGCGGTGTAACGCTCCTCCTTTCCACTTTTCTCTCTCGCGCCTGTGCGCTCCGCGGGGAGGAGAGGCAAGCCGCTTGGATTGGCTTGGCTGCTCGGCTAAACAAAGTGCCACTTCCGTTCAGGGGGGTAAAGGTGGGTGAGGAGGAGTGGCAAATCCCGTGCGCCGACACCCGGGGTCCCGAGTGAAAGATCGCGAAAGAGAGCGACAGAACACGAGAAAAAGAAAGCAATGTTGCCAGCTGAAGGACGACAGTCGCAATGGTAATCGCGAAGACTGAAAACTCTCAGCAATATAAACAGTGATAATTTAACGTTGTAAACTAAATTCTGAGCTATTCTAATGCTTATAAAAACCAATATACTCATTACGTTGCATTAACTTCCCTTCTGTCGAAATCTCGGAAATCTGGTGCTTGCGCGGTTTCGTATTCCGCGGCCGCGCACTCTCGCGCCCCACCCGCGAAGTCGGTTATCTGGTTTAGTTTAGCGTTGACGCGAGGCCGTACATCTGCGCGCTATGCAAAAAGAAAGCTTTGAAAGGAACGTGAATACCTTTCCACCGGTAAGTTCGTGGATTGTTGAAGTTCGTGAAATCGAATGCTGTCGACGAAACTTCGCAGAATAAATGGTATGAGACTCCCTTTCCGGAGGTGCGATCGGGGATAGCGAGGCTTCGGTTGTCATGGTAACCATGTTTGGGACCCCGAGGGTCTGCCTGCATGCTCCGCCGCTTGCGGCAGCCAGAATGCATGGGAAAATGGCGGACCTTTTCCTCTAGAGTTAGTATATGATCTCTATGCTTCCGTTCAACTTCGGCGCGCGCTGT
This sequence comes from Ixodes persulcatus, assembly GCA_013358835.2. Classification (NCBI taxonomy): domain Eukaryota; kingdom Metazoa; phylum Arthropoda; class Arachnida; order Ixodida; family Ixodidae; genus Ixodes; species Ixodes persulcatus. The sequence continues at coordinate 13,380 of JABSTQ010003903.1, forward strand.
GTTGTTGGCAACGTTGGTTGTTGGGTTTGTGTGATATCCCACACTGGCTGGTGATCAAGGACGTTTAAATAGGGCAGGACCCGGCATGACGTCATACCCAGCGACGCCGGAAGAACAACCCAATCCCAAACTGCCCCGCGCACCGACGCTCTCTCATCCAAACTAAATTCAACCATGCTCCCATCGTCTGCTCTCCGCTCGGTCGTTAGGCTTAGGCTACGTCTGCTCCGTGCCTGCGGTCTGCTTCGTCTGCTCGCTGTCGCGGCTGGCTTTCGATTCGATCGGCGCACCAAAAGATGTTTCGATGCGAACCCGAATACTCATCACGGCGGAGTGAAACCAACATCTTCTCGAAGCAGAATTTGTACGGCTTTCTCAACCCGCGATGCCCTTCTCAGCGTTCGTGCCTACGATGACTGACTCGCGATCGCTTTCCAAAGCCGCGCTACGACGACTCGTTCGAGACGACGCTCCAGGCGCGGTCGTGCGGTGTCGAGAGCGTCCGCTACACGCCAACTTCCTAGTCCTACTGGTCAGGCAAGTGTTGGACTCGAAATCTCGCCTGTTCGACACCTATTCAGTCGGTGCGTCGTCTAGAGCGTCTCAACTCTAGTCACTTACTTTCTGCTGGGCAACCAGGCGTTCGTTTATAATACTCTCATCCAATTCCGACCATACCGGTTTAAAAGTCTCCCGTTAAGCGCTGTTTCAAATAACAGTGGGTGCCGCCATTACTTTCGGTGCACACAATCGCGTTGCCACGGAAATGTCATAGCAACGCGGTTGTTTGCACCGAAATTAATGGCGGCGCCCACTCACTAGGCTTCCCATTGGTCAAGAAATGCTCGTCGTGGCTCGTGGCCACGCCTACTTCCGTTACACTTCGCTCCATGCATTGGGGATAGGGACGCCACCTCCTGCCCATTATAAACTCCTTGCTGGTGATAGTTAGGGGGAGAAAATTGGTCTTAAAAGGGTGGGAGGAATCACGTTTTTGTCTTTTTAGACTTAGGCTAGGTGGCGCAAGCTACCGCCCGTTATAAAGGGTATAGCCTGGTATAGCCATTAACATCCATCCAACATCCATCCATCCGTGCTGGTCGTGCTGGGTGGTGGAAGCGGTGGTAGTCTGCTCCGCGTCTTTTACGATAGATCCCGAGTTGAAGCGCAGACTCGTCGACCGGAGCAGGCAGCTCGGGCTTTGCCCCTACGAGGACACGCCTCGCAGACCAGCGAACCCCCCCGCGGAAAGCTCCGAGGCCAGCGATACGCTTCTCGTGCGGTTTGCCTCGACGCACGACAGCGGGTTCTCGTCGCCCGTCTCGTCACTCAACAAATCGTTTAGATTTGTCCAGTGACAAGATGCGATTTGGCTTTAAAGTCACGCGTTGGGTTCGCTCGCTGCGTGGCTCGAAGGCCTCCGGGGCGAAGTGACGAGAGCACACCCGGACATTCTTCTCGCCAGACGTGCCAGGCGTACGCCCGATCGCCTCTAGCCAGATCGCTCTCAAATGCTCGTCCGCCGGTACCGCATGTTTACTGAAATCCTCCTGGTCACGATCACGAGAACTGCAGCCTTTCGTCGAGCAGCGGCGTCGCTTTCGTTGAACCGGCATGTCAAAAACAACACCGCGCCGACCGCGCTCCGTCAGCTCCGCGCCCCTTCGCAGAAAAAATGGCGGACTTTGTTTGGTTTCGTAAGCGTCAAAACGGAAGTGATGATTTTCTTATACTTGAAGTTTCTCAAAAGTCAAAATATTCTGTTACAAAATAAGTGCAACAAAAAAATTAAGAAAATAAGTAACTTTCAAAGACCATAGAAAGCTTTCGAAAGAGCGCAGGCACCACGTGTAAATAAGGGCCAGTCACGTGATAAATATGGGCCACTTTTCCGCGGGGCCCGCGGGCGCTAACTACAAATTCGTATTGCGCCGTAAATATAGATCTAAAAATTTTTTTCTTCGTTGTAAAATCGTTTTATGACATCCTTTTTCCATCTAAGCCGTTTAAACAAAAAAAAAAAATTTTCTTCTTTTCATGTGTCCTTTAAAGGGGCACTCAAGTGGTTTTTGAGTTCGTGTTTTGATGATGACAGCTGAATTTAGACCCCCTAAGTATCCCTAAAAACCAAAAAATATAGTCATACGGTGATTATTTCTTTAATAAAAATGTAATTGAAGGCCGCCAAACCTCGGATCCACCCGAAAACGAAACCACTCTCATTGGTCCTCGCACGCTTATCAAAAGGATCTCGGGCCAATGGCGTTGGACGACGTTCCGTCGCGCAGTGATCCCGAGGTAGCCGCATCAGCCGAACCTCTTTGTCATTCGAGCTTCGATCATGGCGGAGTTCTCTACGCTCGAGGACCTGACGCCGTTAGAGGTTGAAATTCTTCGGCGGACAGCCGACCTGGGGATGATTTCCTATGACACCACTTCGGCGTGCGATGTGGACGATAGCAGCGCTTCGGAGTCATGTTCGGGTTCCGAGGACGGCGAAACGCAGACCTTTTCGGCCATTCTTCGATTTGCGGTTGGGGCAAGTCGTAACCGAACCAACGTTTGACATCGCAGCGTTACCTCTGGTACGTGATGTCAAACGATGTCGCCACGTTGCCTTTCGCCTCGGGAGGATGGGGGAAAGGCTGGTTCAGACATGTGCAACGAGCGCGTACCTACGACTGCGTTTGTTGCGACCGGAACGACCGCTCTGCGCCGCGCGTACACACACCTGCTACCACTACAACAAGCGCAGCGGGTCGTCAGCACGGCGACCGCTTCTATACGCGGCCGTCAGCTGTTTCAGCGGCCCCTCTAAAAAGGGGACGCACTGCTACTCAATGCCGTAACCGAATATAGACAGACAGTTGTCTATAGCCTAAAGCTTTATTATTATTTTTTCTTGATAGGCTTGCAGGGTACAGTGGATGAAAAAAAAAAGAAAATAAAAAGATGCAGTACGCCGTCTTGGACGATCACGACTCTAATACACAACATTGCAATAGTACAAATATCGCCACACGCCTTTTCTACGATTATAAAAGACAATGTAATCTTAGCAGCGATATAGCAACGTAGAAATATGGTTTCGTGATCAGATAGACGTTGCGAGCGTTCAGGATTGCTAACACTAATCACTTCTCTCCGGTGATGAAAACACGTGAAAATTCGCATCCTTTATGCGGTACGCGCCAGTAATACCTTGAACTTGAGCACACGCATGAAATGCGCCAAATAAGAAATCCGGGCGATGTTCGAGGACACAAATGCTTAGAAAGCACCACTGTAGTTGAAATAAACAAACACGACTGCACGGGCGTTTCTGCTGTCTTGAGAGTGCCGCCACGACATCGCCGCACGAGTAGGTGGATCTTCCCTTTTAGTACGTGGTGGGTTATCATAGCGACACACGACGAAAATTCACAGTCAAGGATAGCGCTTTTACGCGGAACGATGAGCTTTCACCACGCTGTCCACGTCGACGACCACCACCGAGGCCTGGCCGGCCCGCTACCGACACGACCGGCCCGACCGGTCTGCAACGCGCGCAGATACGTGCGCTTCCGCGCATCCCGGGGGCGCGGGAAATTCACCCCCCGCGGAGAAAGGCAATGAGAAAACGTAGTTCCTTGTTTGTGAAACGATAATTGCAGTATCGCGTATTCTAAACTAGAAATATTTTACGTCTTTTGAAATTATCATGCACAACATATTTAAATGAACTGAAAATTGTTTCTTTAGCGAAACTTTACAAAGGCCGCCAAAATTTTCAAACATACGATAATTTCATTGGTCCTCGCAAGTACAGAAAAGAGTCCGCACGTATTTTATTCCTGCGTGATTAATAGGCAGTTCTGCCTTCTAAAACTGAAGATACTCATTCACTGACACTTCCTTAACGCCATCGCACCAAAAAGTAGCTTCTCCAAAAACTGCTTGAGTGCCCCTTTAAGTCCTTAACCCCAAAATAAAATAAGCAAAAAAAAGTCTTCCTCAAGTCGAGTGTGTCCACAACAAGGGTTGAGCAATCGCACTTTGAACGCCTTATCTTTGTTTACCTTTTTCTTTCGCCGTTTTTGCTTTGCGCGTTTTTCTTTTTTTTTCTTTTTTTTTGTTACCTGATTTTAGTGGTTTCTTTTTTGTTGCTTGCTTAACTTTATTCTATGGATCGAGCGTTTTTTGTTTGTTTTTATGCGGCTCGCTTTTTCCGTTCTTTCATTTTTTTTTTAATTCGTGTTTTGTCGCCGCTGCTGTGCGGAGGTCGCGCGCGCGTAAACGATCGCAAACACCGTCGAGTAAACGCGGCGGTGTTAGTGATCTTCACCAGCTAAGCTCTACTGTATTTAGCGACTCTTAGTGGCTCTATTTGGTAAGGTCCCGTTTGTCGCGGACTTCGGTATTAGCAGAGACGCGCGGAAATTTCAACTGGGGCTTAAAGGGGTACGGAAACAAAAATTGAAATATTCAAATTTCGTTCGGAAATGAGTCGAGCATGACGGATAATAACCGTAAATGATAATCGCATGTTTGTATTTTGAACGATTGGCTATATTTTTCGTTCCAAACGGTGCACTCGAGCAAGCGCTCCAAGAGAAGCGAACGGAGAGCGCGATGCGTCATGGGATATCCGGCGCAAACAAAAACAGAAAGAAAAGATTCCCCGCATTCGTGACGTAGCAAGGCTTACGGGGTTATGAGCTTTGCCCTTGGTGGCGTTGTCAGCGTTGTGGTGGTGCCAATAGCGTCAACGCGTTACAACCGAGCCGTTCGAAGTACCCGTGGGGTGACGAGCGTGTGGCTGGCCCAAGGAGCATGTAGCTTCCACAGCACTGTCAGCTTAGGGCTGAACGGGGTGGGGAAAGCAACTTTTGTCCGAGTTTTGAGCGACTGGCTAATCTTCTAGGGGGAGAATGGCTGTATCCGGGTGCACAAACGAGGGTCCGAGAAAGACGGGAGTCCACCCTTTCCGTCTTCTTTGACTGTTTGGTTCAATGCGTGATTTGTGAGTTGAGGAGGAAAGCGAAGAAGGAAAATGTTGAAATGCCAAAGAGTGGCGTTGCTCCGAAGGAATCTGCTACGTCACGACTACGTAGCAAGTTCCCCAACGTTGCTAGATTACCTCCCAAATAGGCTCGGCATGCATCCACCAGGTGCACATTGAAAGATCGTTTATTTAGCTTTAAAATTAGTTTTCTTGTGCTTTTCAACGGAAGACTGTTGTTTTTGAGGTTAGGGTGCAACATGCAACACATTCAAGCTAGAAAAGGAGCGCTTTAATTTCGTTTCCCTACCCCTTTAAGTTAACATATTTTTTGTATATCAAATTATCGATATATCGAACTATTTTACGATCCCCTTTGAATTCGATATATCCGGGTTCGACTGTAGTGGAGTGTTTGCATATTCATGCAAGGCTGCTTCCTATGTTTCCACACGAGTGACCGACTGCATTGCAGTAGCTTGCGATTGCTTACCCACCTGGCTTCAACACAAATGTCCAAGCCATCCTCTACCAGCTGCTCCCACCAGCCTAGCTTCCCCTCGACCACAGCAATGCAGAGCGCAAGTCCGTCTGCTTGTTCAGCAGGGATTTCGGCGACATCAAAACACCGAGCTCGAAGTGGCTGAGATTGGAAGGATAGGTAGACCTCACGGCAGCAAGCATTGAGGTCTACCCACTAACCAGCTTCATCAAAGCCAATCTGACCTCGGTGTTCCGACACCAGTGCAATCCCCACGAAAGCGGCAGACAAACTTGCGCTCTGCATAAGGTGCTGCCATACCGTGCAATCAATTGACCATTGTTGAATGAATGAATCACCAACATGTGGCATTTTGGCAGCTATGTTTACATGCCTGAACCAAACTTTAAGAGCATGATCTGTGCAAGGAAGACCTGCAATTCCATTCATGCAGCAGTTTCACTGCATGGATTGTCCAGTTCTTGTGCTGCAACCCCCTCCCAGGACTGCTTCATACTTCACTTGGTCATGTCCGCGACTGGAACTAAAGCACAAGACGCTGGTCCTGGAAAGTAAAGCCATTCCCATGGTTGCGAGCGAGATGTTGGCCACTGCAAACGTCAGCAACTTGGGAACGCTCGTGGCGGCAACGACCGATTAGGGATGCAATATTCTGGTTTGCTTTCGATGAAGAGGAATTTTGGCAGGAGTGGGGGGAGATCAGTTACTATTTACAATCTTAGCTTAAATTATAAAAACACATGGCATAACTTTGTGTCTGAATACTGCACGATAACAGCATTTTTCAATGATGTCGAAACACTGTGCATACCGCTGTTGCAGCAGAGCTTCATGCGCACGTAGGAAACCGTTCTTGCAGCGCTATTGCAACGAGAATATCTCGGAAAAAAGTTGCCCCATGTGAAGCCAGCCTGCTCTGTCCACTTGCACGTTTTTCTCGCAAGCAGCAGAGGACCCGTGCGAAAACCGGTGCACCGAATTCAAGGGGGAGTCCCAACGAAGGTTCAACAATTTATTATGTATTTTCAGTTTTAGTATAAACATTTTTACACGTGTTCGGGCAATGCGGTCAAAGTAATGAACGTGTGCCTTCCTTCCTTCTGAACTTTGAGGGGAAGCTGCCCCCAAGATGTCCGCAACAAGAAAATCTGCTCCGATGACACTCTTGGGCAGCCCGACGCCAAGGTTTGGGCAGTTGCCTGTTGTTCTCCCCCTTTGCCACAGTTAACATAATATGGAGGGCAGCTCCAGCGGATCCAGCACTGTAAAACGAGCTGAAAAAAAAATCGGCACATGCGCACAGAAAGCTCGACCTTCCACTGGATATGCAATGAACAGGTTAGTTTTACCGTGTGTAATTTCATGGTGTGGTTTCTCCTGCTGCAAAAAAAAAAAAATTAGAGCAACAAACTTACCAAAGCCAACATTGCGTGCATTCGCAAACAATCAAGTCAGGGACGGCATCTGCTAACAGCGCAGCGAGCAGACGACAGAGTGCGTCGTCTGCTCGATACGCCCGTCAGTAGATGGCACCATGAGTTAAAAACGTCGCTAGCTCGATTGCCTGCAGACGTGCCCGACATTAGCAAGTTTGTTTTTCTAATTTTTTATAGGAAGAGAACTGCGCCTTGAAATTACATGAGGTACTGTCCCGTTTTCTTATAGAACATCTAGTGAATGTTTTGAGCTTTCCGTGTGCAGGCGCCGATTTTTCCGGCTTGTTTCACGGCGTTCAATCCGCCGGAGTATCTCCATACGTGTTGCACCGTTAAAGCTTGACGCGTCCGAGGTAAGGGTTCCGGTAGGAGCTCAGGTAGAGGTGTCCCTCGTGCTCCAGCACCTCAGAGAGCATGTGGATCTTGTGCTGGGGAGAGTGCAGGCTGCGCACAATACGGCCGCCGGCGTCCAACTCCACCACCAGGCCGTACTTCGGGAAGGAGCCATACAATACCCAGCCGTTCTCCAGCTGCAACGGAAAACAATGATGTGGTCATGTCAACGACATGCGCTGCGGCCGAAAGCACATTGGTGAACTATATGCTTTCGGTGAAACTGACATGCTTTCGTCCAAAGTCAACTTCAGGTTAAGAAAAGCAGGACCAGGCCCTTCCACAAAGCTTTTTGCTTGCCACAATCGACGACTTCATCGTCTGCACTCTTCTCTTCAGCGTTCGTCCGGCTAAAGTGGAAAGAGCGGGGAGCTTTGTAGGAGGAGCGTGTCCTGCATTTCTCGACCTGCAATAGGCCGATCGATGCGCTCTGACCGATGTTCGAGCAAAGCACGTAAATCATGCGCTAAGCTCGGCTATAATCACCGACAAGGCGAGAACGGCGGGGGAGGAGCTCGGGTTGTCCCACCTCCAGTGCACGTTTCGTACCTTTGAGAATGCTTCAACATTTCGTGCACCTCAAGCGCATGCGCAAGCAGCCGAAGCATGGTGGAAGGCGCGCAGGGTGTGCTGGAGGCCGGCCGTTCAAAAGACACAGGCTGCCACTCATTCTGTCAGCGACTATAACCCAAGCTCTCAGTCTCCGATGTGCATTCAGCCAACTCGAGCAAATTGCTTATAATTCGTCCGCGAAACTCTGACAACTCGTACCTTCGTACTGACGCGTTTTCGGCAGATTCGCGCAATTAACAAGAAAAGCCTCCCCAATCTCGTCGGTGAAAACACCGGACGTAAACGTCGCCGGGCGGGCCCCGTTCACCTGAGCGCCGAGGTCCTTGAGGGCGGGGGACGGGTAGAACCGGGCGGCGTACTTGACTGCTACGCCGAGCAGGTAGACAAAGCGCATGGTGGCCTTCTTGACCAGAGGGTACCGGGCCACCAGGTCGCAGATGTTGGTGCTGTCGTTACCGCGTCCCGTGGCGAAGGCCACCCAGTAGCCACCGCGCTTGCTGAGCCGGATGTTGTCCGGCTCTCCCGGCAAGTTGTCGGCAAACACCTCTGTCTGGCCCTTCCTGGCTCCGCCCAGGTGGTGCCTGGCGGGCGCGGGTAGAGCGGCGATTGAGAGCAACGCCCGGGGCATCGACACTTTTAGCACAGGGTGTGTTCAAGGAACATGGTCCCCGAGAAAAGTGTAACGGAAGACCACGGAAAGTGCTATGAAATGTGCAACACATACCTACTCCAGAGGACAATCTACACAGAAAAGTGGGAAATTGAAAGGAAGGAACGGAATTCTAAACGCTCCCCATATGGAATCGAACCAATGACCCCATGATTATGAGCTGTACATTCTACCACTGTGCCAATTAGAAGGTAGGTACAAAGCCAGCTGGGTTTCTCTTTACAACGGTGGTCTCTACTAATTGTTTGAACACAAATGCCGGCATTTGCGTTTAAAACAGTCTATGGGAAGAAGCAAGACATCCGAGACGTACCCACCATCACTTACAAAAGGACAGAGTTTGGAATAAAATAACATGCTATAACCACTAGCACAAACCTCAAGAATGCTGTGGAAACTCATTCTTTGTATACCGACTCGATCCGCAGGCTCAAGATGAATGGAGCACTTTTTTATGGGCCCCCTATCCGATGCCAACATAACAGTTACTATACCCTGTTGCAGGTTAAGAAAAGCAGGGCAAGCTGCTCCCACAAAGCCCTAGTCTTTCCACTTTAGAAGGGAAATCACTGGAGGAGGAGAGTCCCTCCTAGCCTTCTCCCCAGCCATCACTCTGCCAAAGTGGCCAGAGTGTAGGGCTTTGAGGGAGGAGCCTGCTCTGCTTTCTCTTAACCTGCAACAGGGTATACTTTGTTTGCAGTGCCTGCGCCACTCGACAAACACCAGATTTTTTCGTAGCATATGCTCACAAGTCATTAGGGCTAAGGCTTCACTGGCAGCGTTTCCAATCCTCCTACAAAACTAGATGTTAGTCAAGCTTTGCATGGTCCTCCGGTCCGGAGGATTTTGCAGTTGACAGGCTACGAACCCCCCGGACGGAAAGAGTCCAAGGACCTACACGGCGAACAAGCCACCCAAAACGCGTCTCTCCGAGCACGACAGGGGAGGCGTGCAAATGAGAAATGAAGTTCCGCCCCCGCAGGCGGAATCTTTTTACCGTGGGTAGCAAACATATTGACTGCGAGTTCTAGTGCATTGGGTAGTTGTTAGTTGACAAAAACAACGTGTCCCTTGAAGTGGTTTCTCTTTCCTCTCTCAGGGACAGAGTCCTTGTTTGTAACGAACTGATGGATCACGGACAGCTGTAGAAAAGGCAAGGCAGCCGCTGCCGCTACGACCAGGAAACGACATCGTGTTTCAGCAATCTATATGCTTCAATCTGAGCTTTGTGTCGTGATACCACCCTACCTCTGTTCGAGGAGCAGACACTTGCTCGCCGTGTAGTCTCATGTTGGACGCGGTGCGTTTCGGGCACTTCATGCAATTCTATCCAGTCAATGTACGCCTCGAACGAGGATACAAGGTGCAACGATTTAATTCCCAAAATGTCCACAGCAAACCGCTGGGACAGTGAGCTGAAGAAACATCCTCGAGCAAGTCCAGACATATGTTCCAACTTGCACTATCTGAAACGCAGTCAACTAAAACGCATCTCTCAGTGCATGAAAAGGGGAGGCGCAAAAAGGCCAGAGGATCAGAGAGGGGAAGAGGTTGTACCTGAGCACCCTCCTTGAGCTGACCTCGCAGACCAGCAGGCTCTGCTTGTCTTGGGAGAGCTGCACTCCAATGGGGAGCCGGAAGTTCTTCATCAGCACTGTGGTTTTGCGGGTCTTGGTGTCAAACTTCAAAACCCTTTTCATAGTGGAGGAGAGGGAGAGAGGGAAGACAGTTTGGTGAGGGTATTTTATAATTAAGTCCTTTCTTCACTTTTTACTTCTGTCCATTTGAAGAGGAGAGGCAGACAAAACAAATACGGGTGCTGCGTGACGCGCCTTTTTTTGAGAAAGAATATCAACGGTAATAGGGAGTTTTAGCAGACTGTTTCAACAGCTCCAATAACAATCTGCAATAATGCTACGATATGTGCACAAAGGCACCGGGGGAGTATCATACGCAATATCAGAGCAATCTACTAAAACCCCCTAATGTGCTTATTCAAGGGATACTACAACGAAATTTTGGAGCTCATTTTTTGGTCTATATGTGTTCAAAAGACCAGTATCACATCGAACATACCAATATCTTGTTAAAAAAGACTCGAAAAGGAATTTTAAAACGAATTAAGCTATTAGCAAAGAGCACCTGGTGGATGTCGCTAACGCCTCGCTTGTAATGCCCGTCTAGGAAACTTGACAGCTAGTGACGGTGAGTGTCTCGCCTCCGGCCACGACGAGAGAAGAGGGGAAGGAGAAACTCCACTCTTCCCGAGAATGCCTTCTGTGTGTCGCAGAAGTCGCTATTGTCCCCCTACAAGATTATAGAAGATTAACCCGTCACTCAAAATTCGTACAAAAGCAGCCGCTTCGGTGGCTGGAACGACTAGGCCATCCTCTCGACGTCAGCCTCGCCGTAGCTTTGCTCGTCCCGAGACGACCTACGTCACGATTGCGTTGGATGTCACGTGGTCTCCGCTGGGCCTTCTCCGAGCGCTTGCCAGAGTGGGCCATTTACAACGAAGAATACAGCCATCAGGCTCAAAATACAAACGTGCGATTGTCACTGGATATTGTGGATCATATTCAACCTATTTTTAAACACGACGGGAATATTTCAAATTTCGTTGAAGTATCCTTTTAAAGTCGGGACGCGTGAGAAGCGCACGTAGAAAAATAAACATCCGTTGGTCGTCGCGACCAAGTAACTGAGCGACGCTGTCGGCCATGCTGATTTGATCGTAAGAAGTGCGTAAGACAGCTTCGGGGCTGTCGTAGGATTCCGTCGGAACCTGCGCAAAACTTACGAAAATTTCGTTTCGTGAATACGAATTTGTTCTTAAGTTTTGTCTTACGCACATTTTTGGGGTAAGATCGTTTCGTGAATCTGGCCTCTGTTGTATTCCGTAGTGGTGGTGTACACAAAGATTACACAACACATTGGGAGTGATCGCTTCCGTACAGTCGGAGGTCGGAACACACTGCGAACTTCGGTGGCAGCTTTCGTGCAAACGATGAAGAGTAGTTTTAGAGCGTCGTACACGCACATAAAACACTGCTCACAGTCAGATGTTCCAATCGGCTTGCTTCTCTCCACGCTGAAATGCTTCCAGCCACGTTTGACGAGTGCACGAATCCCTCGACCCCTCTGCCTTTTCGCCTTCATTGTGGGTCGAAAATAAAAACAGCGAAAACATGTCCCTACCGGAAAAGGGTGATACGTCACGACCGGTCGCTCTCTGATTGGCTCAAGAGCACGCGTCGCGGGAAAAATTGGGTCCAGAGGCGTCGTCTCCCTGCGTCGTCCTCCTCGGCGCGCGACTTTTTTCAATACAAAAATAAGCGAAAAATTCACCCCACGACGCGCGTCTTTCCGTTGTGTGATTAAAATACAAACAAACAACAACAAAAATCAGGTTAGTTTGCTGCAGAAAGTTACTTCCGCAAGTTTTAGCAAAATGCGGAGCTCAACCAAGAGCTCAACCACTGATCAACCGACGTTATTCAAGGAAAAAATCAACCAGGAGAAAATGTTACACATTTTCTCCTGGTTGATGTTGCAGTTTACTTTGTCTTGTCTTGCTAGGGTACACTGTGTAATGGGAGAGGAGGTCGTTCGAATTGTGAAGGAGGTCTGGGACATGTATATAAGGCGATGGTTGTTCAATAAATTTCAAGCCGTGTTAGAGGCTTCGTCGTTCTGTCCGTTTTTTTTGTTGCTCCTGCGTCTCGGGGTTACTATGGATGTCATTCACCAGCTCGCCTGCGTTTTTTTTTTACCTTTCTTCATACAATACGCCTTGTTTGGAGCAGAGCACACAACCTTATTGCCCTGCCTCGCAGCTACTACATCCTTTTAATTTACGGGTTATGCCATGAATGTAGGGTACTACTGCAATTTTTTGCTGAGTTCCTGTCTTCTCTCTTCCATCTGTGTCAGCTGATTTGCGTTAGTTTGGTGCAGATGTTTTCAGATGCTCATACCAGGAGACCAATAGACCATATGTAGGGAGGCTCAAGTGAGGGTTGGGCGCAACTCAAAACCTGGAGAGTGTTTGCAATTTAATGGTGGCGCCTGAGGGAGATGATTGGGAAAGGATATGCGCCAATGCTGCCTGCACGAGAGTAGACGCCCTCTCTGTTGCAACTCTGTTGCTCCATGCGCCTTTCCTCCTCTCGGCTCCCATTGCAAGCAACGAACGCCTTGGCGTAGCCTTTCCCGCTTCCTTCTCCCTCCGGGAATTGCAGACGTCGAGAGGAGAAAGCAGGGTTGCCAGACAAGCAGCAACGTCCAAGATGGCAGTTACCGTTTTTCGCGTTAAACAAGTACTTAACCTATCGGAACAAAACTGGTGGCTATGGAAAAGTAATCATTTATACCTTGCGTGAATTATTCAAGCACAATAATGGGCTCTTATTCATTCATTCATTCATTCATTTTTTTTTGTGCTCATGAACAGCTTTCGCTTTAGTAATGATGCACAATTAACATACAACAAAAGAATAATAATTTTACAAATTGACAAGAGAAAACTTGAACGCTACAAATGATGGGTTAAAAGTTATGGATTTGTAAGAGAAAACTTGAACGCTGCAAAAGATGGGTTAAAGATGTCACTGCAGGAATCATCGAAAGTATTATATAAGGTCTGAATGCGTGTCATGGGGCAGGTTTGGAAGAATTGATTAACATAAAATGGAAGAGAAGTTCGCAAAAATCTTCTCGGAGCATGAATATTTATCGCTGAAGTTAGGTCAGGGCAATCAATGACTCCGTGAAGGCATTTGAACAAAAATACAAGATCTCTGTCGCGTCGTCTGGCACTCAAAGTGGAACAATTGTATCGTTCTAAAAGTCTTTTATATTCAAAGTAAACAGTGCGACCAACATAGCGGTCGTAAAAAATTTGAACAAAACGTTTCTGAACATTCTCAATCGACTCTAGGTGCGTTCGCCCAATAGAATTCCACACAACTGAGGAAAACTCTAGCTTAGACCTAATTAATGAAAGGTATAACTGCATAATACAGGCCGACATGGAAAACTCACGTGTAATTCTGGATATGATACCTAACGTACGGAAAGAGGCGTTGACACCCTATTGAAAATCGCTCTGATGGGACTTCAGGATTTTTTTAAAGGGTGTGAAGGGGACTTCAGGAATTTTTGAGATGTTTGAAGGGGGCACCGATATTTCCTGGTGGGTTCGCTGGCCCCGTCAGAGGCTCTCCTGAAATGTCTGAAGTGCCCTTTACAATGCCTTGAAACGTCTGAAAGCCTGTCAAGAGCTCTTCTAATGGGGTCGGGGAAACCTTCAGGCTTCTTGAGATGTCTGTGGGCAACGGCTCAGGTGGAGAAAACACATTTCGCAGAATTAGAACATAGCTTCGTATTGTACGCGACGGGGAAAAAAAATAAGTATTTGGAGAATGACGATCGTATATGTGTACGGTCAGATTTTTATTACTGCTCTTCTATCAAACACGAGTGGGCTCGTGGACCCGTCTGTCACTGGTCGGGTGTTCGGTCGCCAAGGAGGCCACTGCGGGCGATCGCCCCATGTGGAGAATTGACGAGGCGCAAGCCGAGTGTTGTTGGCCGAGCGGCGTTCTGAGGCGAACAAGCTTTGCTTGTTGCACGAATAATAATAAAAAAGGGCAATCCGAGAGCAGTGCGTTGCCCAAAAGCAGGGACGCGGGGGAGATTGCGAAGGCCAAGCGGGAGCGGGTCGTCCCGGGAACCGGTTCCTCCGCAGGGGACGGTCCCCAAAAAGGAAAAAAATAAACAGAACCATTTTGCTTTTCACCAGAGTCGGGCGTTATCTCTTTTTCGTCGTCGTCAAAAACACGAACAGGCAACTCAAATTGTCCACTCCCCCTCTTTTACAACGCCTACACACACACACTACGCTTCTCTCCGCCCGGCAATGGGCAGAGGGTGCAGAACCACCAGGGCCGGGCAACACGCGTCTCCAGTGGTCGCCGGTCGGCGGGAGAGAGTGGTGTGAGGAAGCCGAGGAAGGCAGGAGGACGCCATAGCCATTTTCTTTCCACTCGTGGGCGGTTTGCTTCTTACCGCCGTGGATATCTGGAACGGACCGGTTTCCTCCTGAAAGGTGAGCATGGCTTTTAGGGTTCGCCCCTTGGTCTGTTTTGATCCGTGCAGTTGCTTCCTTGGTTCCGCAGGTGAACCCCAGTTCGGCGTTGGCCGCATTCAGCACCGCTCGAGCGCCATCGTGTTCAGCGCATTCAAGGATATTGAGGCCGGTGTCTGCCTACTCGCCGCAAGCCTGGCAGGCGGGATCAGCGTTTCACCCCATGCTGTGGTGGCTAGAGGGGAGGTGGGAGCTTCACGGCGGGCAGCGAACGGCGGGGCGTGTATCAGTGATTCATGCTAACGATAGGTGGCGCGCGCGTAGCTTCTTAGATTTGTTTCGAGCGGCAACGCTGCGACTTGTTGCGATTCTGAACTGCATTTGTCGTGCCTATTTCGTCCAGAGCACGTCCAAAGTCACTTTCATGCGTCCTCACGACTCAAGTGAGAATGGACAAACCTCCCAAGCGTCAAACACACTGCTTTGCTCCCGGTAGCACGTCGGGGTACGTTTCCGCCAGGAAGAAGGGCGGCAAGGCTTCGGTTTTCGCCGTACCAGACGACGAGGAACGGCTGCGAGCATGGCAGCGAGCCATTCCGCGTGCAGACAAGCCTCTGGAGAAAACGTCGTTGGTCTGTGAGTTACACTTCGAACCCAGATTCGTCGTGCGACACTACACCCACGTCGTAAATGGAGAAGTCGTCAAGATTCCTCGCGGCCGGCCTCAGCGAGGACGCAATACCGACGCTGTTTCCGAACGTCCCGGAATATCTGTCCAAGAAGCTGCCCAAAAAGCGGCAGTCGAGAACCTCGAGTGGGGAAGTTACTGGGAAAAGAAGAAAGACGAGTGACGGCCCGACACGTGAAGCTGCTTCGTGTGATGACGACGGCTCCAGCTTCACGGCGGACGGCGCAGCGACTTCCAGCGCCTGCACGCTGGAAAAACTAGATTACCTAAAAGACGAGAAGCTTCCCAGTGGTTATTGGTCAAGACACCTGCTCGCAGAAGCACCGAAGGCCATCGCATTTAGTGTCTGTGCTCAAGCGGGTGACAGTGTATGCTTTAAAAAGCTGGTGCTCTGTTCGGCGGATGATGTACATTATCACTGCTCCGTGTTTGTGCAAGGCGTTTTACTTGAGACAGTAGACGTATTTGACGCCCAGTCTGTGGAAAGCCTACTCCATTCAATCAATCCAAATGATTGCATGCTCCGGGTTTGAGGAAAGTTCCGTTCCAGAAGTGCAACGTCAGAGCTCAGGTCGGACAAAGCACAGAGTGCATGGGAGCAAAGTGCACAGTATCAGCTGTCCTGGAGTATCCCAAGATCAAAGGCCATGCATTCAATGCAGATATTTTAGGAAGCTTCTCGTGAACCAAGCGTCCTACAAAAGAAAAAAAGCAAGCTTGACTCCTGCTCTCAGCGCTTCAAAAAAGCTGATGAAGTGTGGCAGGCAGTTGCGTCGTGAAAAGGCGAAGGTCGCTAACCTGAAGACAACGCTTGAAAGAATGAAGAAAGAAAATTCTTGTATTTCTGCGTCGAACCTCGAAGCAAGTCTCTCCGGGCTGCCACAAAAGCAGCGGCAACAAGTTGAAACCTGCTTTCAAGCATCAAAAAGAAAAGGAACGCAAGGAATGGGGTACAGTCAGGAGTGGGTGTTGTAGTGCATATTGATGAGAATCAAAAGCCCCAAGTTATACGAGCACATCTGTAAGCACAAAATAATGGTGCTCCCCAGCAAGAGCTGCTTGCAGAAATACGTCAGGAACTACAAAAGCAGTTTTGGGTTTAATGACGACGTGTTCGCCGCAATTGCGGAAAAGACCAAAACCATGGACGCGTTTCAGAGGCACAGAGGCCTCTTGATAGGTGAGATGAAGCTTTAGGAAAACCTCAAAGTGACGAGCAGTGGGTTTATCGAGGGCTTTGTTGACCTGGGTGCGTACACTTCTGTGGACCAAAGCACGGAGACATGTGACCATGGTCTGGTTGTATTATTCCAACCGTTCTCAGGGGATTTCCAGCAGATCCTGGGAGTTTTTGGCTCACACAGCAACGTCAAAGCAGGCATGCTTGCCAAGATTATCATTGACGCTACATTAGCTGCGGAAAAATCTGGCCTTTTTGTGGATTTCGTGACCACGGATGGTGCCTCCTGGAACAGGAGCATGTGGCGGGGCTTTGGCGTCAAAGGAACCGCAGAGAAGACAGTCTGCAAAGTGAAGCACCCCGCAGACGACAAAAGAAGTCTCCATTTCTTGTCAGATTTTCCGCATCTTGTGAAGTGCGTTCGCAACTCCATTGTGTCGACAGGCCTTCGGGTACCTGAAGGGAAGGTCAGGATGGACGTGATGAGGGAGGCGTGGAAATGCGATAACAGAGACACCGTCAGGCTGAGAGCAATGCCACATGTAACAAGAGCTGTAATTGAGCCAAATGGCTTTGAAAAAATGAAAGTTAACTTTGCTTTTACTTTTTTTAGTGATGAGGCGCTAAGAGGCCTGTTTACGTACAAAGATGACATCGAAAAAAAATATGGCACCGGCTCCAGCACAGCAACAGTGTCTTTCATCAGAAGGATGGCTAATCTTGTTGCCGCAATGACATCTAGGTGCAGCCGTGATGCTATGCGCCCGAAATCACGAATCCTGAATGAGGTGCAAGATTTCCTTGCTTACTTAGATGCTTGGGAAGCGGAGGTTGGCAAGCTAGGTTTCCTCAGTCAAGGTACTGCAGAAGGGCTTCGTGTCACTCTAGCCAGCACAGTATCCATTCTTGACTATGTCACAGGAAAGCTTGGCAATAAATACTTGTTAACTTCACGTCTAAGTCAAGATCCCCTGGAAAATATATTCGGAATCTTAAGGCAAATGTCTGGGAGTAATGACCATCCAACTCCAACACAGTTCTTGCTTTCAGCAAACTGTCTTGCTTTTTGCAGTTTAGCAAAGCCCCCTGCAAATGGGAATGTCTCGCCCGCACTGATAAAAAGCCTACTAAATGGAACCAGCAAGAACCCAAAAGAAAGTCAGAAGAAGCTTGATGAGCTCATGGACATTGGATGTCTGAATGAAGTCCACGAACTACTCGTGTCATGCGATATCTTTGACGATCACAGCTGTTCCGTCTCATCAAGCAGTGACTCTCGAATTATATACTATGTCACAGGCTATGTTGCCCGCAGAATGCTGAGGAAAAACAAATGCGACGAGTGCTCAAGAGTGCTGCTTCTGCCAGCTGGCTCGGAACTTCCCGCAGAAGCTTGCTTGACGCAAGAGGTCGACAAGGGAGGGCTGCTCTACCCTTCTCAAGACCTCCAAGCCTTCGTTACCAATATGGAAAACGCGTTCACCTATTGTTTCAGCTTTAACAAGCTGAAAGCAAACAGCGTAATGGACCTGATTTCCTCTCTGACAAGACAAGGCCAAGAATCCGAGACATTCGGTTTAGTTCCATTCCGCGACGACATGTGGCGCTTAAGCCCCGAGCGAAATCACTTTTCCAATTTCCAATGTGCCCTCTGTTTCCGCCCGCACCACCAATCTTATCTTCGAATCCGGAGAGGAGACATCGTAATGCAATAAGGGCATAGCACTGATAACACGCTCAAGACAGCTCCGAACCTCGGAACCTCTCAAGGTCACAGCTGGGCGCGCCTAGCGCAGACGTGCAATGTGTAATGGCTTCTCCCGCAGCCAATGTGCATATTAAAGTGATAAGCTAACGCTCAACACTATTGCTCCATCGCTAAAAAGCCAAATTTAAACCGAGCAAAGTTAAAGCTACACTTCGTCTCACCTTAGCATGGACTGGCCCCAGAGGCTGCTCTAGCGCGAGACAGTAGCCTTGATTGGCGTTCGCGCCACACGAGCCCTCGTGCAGCCGCCGAGGTGTCGTCGAAAGCAAATAGCTCGCGCTTTTAGCACGCGACCAACAATAGCCCATGCTAAGGTTAGACGAAATATTGAAGCGCGAGCCGAATCCGCTGCGTTTTCCTACCTCGCACCGGCGGTAGTGCATCGGACATAAGGTAAAACGATGCTAAAAGTGCTCTGTTTCAGGCTGGGCCTTTCTTATCACTGGAGCCTGTTAAGGCTCATTCACACTGGAAGCGGATCCGCGTTCGCAAAGCGGTTGCGAACGCGGTTGTATAAGGATTCAGTACATTTGCACGCGCATTTGATGACATCAAATGCGCGTGCAATTGTACTAGATCTTTATACAACCGCGTTCGCAACCGCTTCGCGAACGCGGATCCGCTTCCAGTGTGAATGGGGGGTTAGAGAGGGTCTTCTGGCTTAGGGCGCCTTGGCTCAGGCCAGAGCCGTATATTAGGAGAGTTTGGACAATAGGCGGAGCAAAGGCCGCCGCCAGCGCCGAATATTCCCCCCACGCTTAGAGCGTAAACTAAATTTGTGACAAAGCGTCGACCAATCAGGAGACCTCTACTCCATCTCACAAATGTCGACAGTGAAGACAAAGGCACAGGCGCGTGAGCCTAGCTCAGCGAAACGCTATTGTTTGTACGAGACCTCGTGCATAGGAGGCACTTTCCAAAGCCACGCGCTCGTGCCCATGCCTTTGTCTGCACTGCTAGAACAGCGTCCTGAGACTGGCTGAAAGAAAGCAGTGCAAAGGGTGGGGTGCGCGAGCGTCTTGAGACGCGGAGTTCCGCTCGGCACGGCTCAAATTGTACTTCGTTTCACTTCACCTGCGAGCGAAGCCAAAGCTAGAAGCGCGAGACCAGCGCTTTTTGCATTTCTCCCCAGCTCGCGCGCTCGAGCAAAGCCTGAACGCACGGAGCTTCCGTGCTCGCGCTTCCAGTTTTGCCTTCGCTCGCACATAAGGTGAAACGAAGTATAGTCGTGGCACAGATTTAGAGCACGCGACCACCGCTGGGGGCTGTTTCGCGGCCTGTGGTTGGCCCGAGATGCTCGCCTATTCAAACCAATGTATGGCCAAACTCTCTCAATAAACGGCTCTGGCTCAGGCTAAACTTTGTCTCACCTCAGCATGGACTATTGTTAGCCATGCATGCTAAAGGCGCGAGCCGTTTCCTTTGAATCACTCCTCGGTAGCTGCGCGAGCGCTCGGGCAGAGAGTACTTCAGTCGAGTTTGTCAAGGCTATAGCCGCTCGCGCTTGCACAACCTTTTCAGTATACTTCGTTTCACTTTATCTGCGAGCGAAGCAAAAGCTAGAAGCGCGAGACCAGCGCTTTTTGCGTTTCTGCCTAGCTCGCGCGCTCGAGCAAAGCCTGAAGGCACGGAGCTTTCGTGCTCGCGCTTCCAGCTTTGCCTTCGCTCGCACATAAGGTGAAACGAAGTATAGTACTTTGCAGTCTCACGCTAACATGCACTAACCACGGAGGCTGCGCTAGCGTGAGACGGCAGCCCTGACTGCGTAGATTGGCATCCTCGCAGCACGAGTGCTCGCGCAGCTGCCGAGGCGTCATCCAAAGCGATTACCCCGGGCTTTTATTGCGCGTGGTTGCTAAAAAGATACAATTATAGCTTTGGCCGTGATACGGTGGAATATGCACGTCAGCTATTTATTTGTCTGTTTGTAAACAAGCTCACTATGGTGGGTGACAGCTCAAGAGTGCAGTGGAAGCTCCGACTTCAGCGCGCGCTCCTTGCCTTCCGCCGCGCTTTGGCTGCGCGTGCACACTTGTGCTATCAAGGCCACAAAGCTCGTGCTGGAAGCGGAGCTTCCACTGCACTCTTGACTATTGGCGAACCCCTGCGCGCTTCCGGATTCGAACTTCTTTTCGTTTTGTTCCACGTCATTTTGCTTCCTGTACAGCTCGCAAGTACAAGGGTCGTTTGATAAGTTTGGTAAATTTATACGATGAACAATTCAATGCATGACGCCATGGCTGGCAAGTGTCATTCTTCAAACTAACCCAGGCGAGCTTCCAGACGGGAGCGAAGCGCTGTTCATGTTTGACAGACGGTTGAAGCGAACACTGTAGCGCTTGCCACAACAATGGAAAAAAAAAAAAAAAAAAACGTTCCATTTTTCACGGCATTTTGCCCGTGAAAAAGCGCCGACGTTGCTCGGTATATTTCATCAAAACTCAGATGCTTTCTTTATTATTGAGTGAACGCTAATAGCGATAAATATTTTTACAAAAGAAAATATTTCGAGCGTATCATGACAGAAGCCACTTCGACTTTTCAAAAATGAGCGTGGCCGAATGAGCCGAAAGAAATGCGACCGCATTCAAGGAAAAAACAAATAGTTACTTTATCAAGTCACCACAGTGCCTCCTGATAACGTCCGAAAGGCTCCTACCCAATTCTCGCACTTTCTTCAGGGAGCAGCAGCAGAGCTGGGCCAAATGCGTCGGGTCGAAGCGAGAGGATCTTTTTTTGAGAATGGTTGTTTTGAGAAGGGCAAAGTGAGAAGGGCGAAACGAGAACGGACTCAAATGAGGAGGGTTGAAATGCGAAGGGCGAAACGGGAAAGGACCAAATGCGACAGGTCCAAGAGAGAAGATCTTTTTGGGAATGGTTGTTTTGAGAAGGGCCAAGTGAGAAGGGCGAAACGAGAACGAGCTCAAATAATAACCACCCCTTCAAGACAGTGCTCTTGCAACAATTCGATCAGCATTTCTGCGCTGATATCTCGGCTTTCCCTCGTCGATGCCCTATCTTCCGAGCTGCAGACGCAATTGAAATCCCCCATAAGAACGACGACCTTATCGCACTGCAAGTACGGTTTTAAGAATTCAAAGAAAACTGTTCTTTCCTTAGCTCTGTTGGGTGCATAAACACATAACACACCACTCGCGATTAAACAAAATAAAATCACACAGTATGAATCGGCCTCGTTCATCCAAGACTACGCTCAAGTCTCGCAACGGCACAGACTTTCTAAGAAACAAAAAGCATCCCGCCGACATACCTACTGCATGGCTTACACACACCTCATAGTTGCTTAGAAGGGGGCGTAGCGCTTGTTCTATGTCACTATTCGAGCACATTTTTGTTTCCTGCACAGCAAGAAAGTCTATTTTGTCGTCAGCGAGTAGACGTTGCAGCTGGTACTGCCTTTTTCGCGAGTTTAAGCCGCGTACATTTAATGTTGCGAACCGAATCGGCTCGCGAAAATCCAGCGTGCTCGAGACGTAAGACGTCATACGACGTGATTGAAATAGAAGCCCTCCAACAAGAGCTAATGAAAAACAAAAGAGTATCGCTTAATACACGTTTTCACAACAAGTCACTCACTGTGAGTTGCCTTTCCGACGGTCATCAGGCGCGATGCGAAGCTTGACCTGGACACGAAACTTTTTCCCTCCAGCCTCGTGTTCCGTCGACGTGCCGGTCCCTTCTGGTTCGGTATCTTCCATGGATGGCGTTGAGTCCCTCATTCGCTTGACAACCTGGCTCATCTCGACATCGACGTTTGGCACCGGAACCGCGGGGCCTTGACTTCCGCTGCCGTCGTTGCCGTCGTTCGGTGGACTTGCGTCAGGTGTCCCCTTAGTTTTCTCGCCCGTTTCTTCTACGTCTTGCAGCGCTGCCTCGGGAGCACTCGTTTGCGCTTCAGGGACTGGGCGACGGACGGCCGCTGGGCCATCTGACCCCGCTCCCTTAAATGGTTGAGGCACGGCCGGCACGGACGCACCGACTGCCTCCTCCGCTTCGGCGTCATACATCATGTAGTCAGTCTGGTCCTGTCTTGCGGTCACGGGCCATTGTGGCATAGGTCTTGATGCAGTCCGCTGCCTCGTGGCCATAACGGTGACAGTCCGCGCAGCGGGGAACACGGCAGTCCCGGCGAATATGTCCCGTACGACGACACCGAAGGCAGAGGGGAGCGCGTCCCGGCACCACAACGAGCACCTTGCACCCTTCCAGGCGGAGCTCGTGGGGTAGGCTGTCGATGGTGTAGCCTTCTCTGAGGGTCAGGCGTACACTACGGGTGTTGGATTCAACGGCCTCGAATCCCCTTTCCCGGAAGAGGTCTCTGGTGATCTCGGAGACCTTGCCATAACGCTCCAGCTCCTTTTTCACCTGGCAATTCGGGACGTCGTACGGGACCCAGTGAAGCTTGACCTTTACGGCAGTGTTCGCCGGGTCGATGACGAGGCACCGCCCCCCCCCCCCCCCCCCCTTGATGGTCAGTTCCTTGGCGTCGATCAGTTTTTGCTTGGCTGCCAGCGAATGCATCCTCAACATCCAGACGTGGTTCATCTGGTGGGGCCCGGCACTTGCCAGGTCTTTCATCACACGCAGCCTCTCGAGTTCCTGACGAAAGTCTTGCACCCGGTAGGGCCTTCCTTTTACATCACAATGCAGGAAGACAGCATTGGTAATCACGTACCCGGTTGGCAGTTGAGGCAGAATCATCTGATAATCCGCAGCGGTTCCAGGGACAGACGTACCACGGCCTGACGCGGCCGTTATCACCGCTCCGTCGGAGCTCATGCTATCACAACCGTCTCGTTCAAGCGCCGGAAGTGGAATCAGGCCACTATACTAACGAGGAGAGACGGGAAGAGCGGGACGGGAACTCTACCGCAGCATGCAGGTTTCAATATAGTAAGAAAAACAAAACAAAAAACCGCGGGGGTAAAAAAAAAGAATAGAACCCCGGTCTCCCGCGTGACAGGCGGGGATACTGACCACTATACTAACGAGGAGAGATGGGAAGAGCGGGACGGGAACTCTACCGCAGCATGCAGGTTCGAATATAGTAAGAAAAACAAAACAAAAACCGCGTTACACTCCCCGTCGGGGAATCGAACCCCGGTCTCCCGCGTGACAGGCGGGGATACTGACCACTATACTAACGAGGATTTTTTTTTCTTTATTGCCGGCTTGGTACATAAATGTTGTTAAACAATCTCACAAAAATTGGAATGTGCACCCGGCACGACCTAGCCGGCGCACATGGTTCAAAAAACTCTCAGGTCGACAAGACTGTCTAACACTGGCATCCATTCAGGCTGCTCACTCTGTGCTTTATACAATTCTCTTAAGTGAACAATATGCTCGATAAAGTAATCCCGCACGGGGCGAGCATCGATGTCAGCATGTCGCACAAGAAGAAGAAGAAGAAAATTAGGTGTTTATTGGCACAGCGGCAACTAAGGCCATAGTGTGCCAAACACAGGGTAA
The DNA here is from genome assembly GCA_013358835.2 of Ixodes persulcatus. Lineage (NCBI taxonomy): Eukaryota > Metazoa > Arthropoda > Arachnida > Ixodida > Ixodidae > Ixodes > Ixodes persulcatus. The sequence goes on from JABSTQ010003903.1 coordinate 37,152, forward strand.
GTTAAAGGCAATACTAAAAAGACCTATAGTAGGTAGTTCCATTTTAAAACTATGGGGAATGAATGCTTAAAACTTTACAAGATACAGGCCTATTAAGGCTTCCAAAAATTTTTAACCGACGCTCCACTAACCAGGGCCACTCTAAAGAAATTTCTTTCACACTGGAGAGTATGGGAGAATGTGCCGACGATACAAGATCGCCGGCTCGCTGCCACCGCTAATCTTCAGGCAAACGCAATAGAAATGAAAACAAACCAAAATTCATAGCCGATGTAGGATGCCAATGCTATCTAAAAACTTAAAGACTTGATGGTGCGGCACAAGAGGTTCATCACCCAATAATAATGCCGGGTGAAATGGGACGTGATTGCGGAAAAAGGTAGAGAAAAAAGTGGTGCGTTCGTGATGGTACTTAGGACATGTGATAAGAATATGCATGACACTCAACGACTCGTTACAGTATTCACATTTTGGAGCTGCCTCTGCCCGTAGGAGGTACGCATGCGTGAGATGGGTGTGTCCCAATCTCAGACGACAGAGCACAACCTCAAAGAAGCGCTCCCTGTGTCGGCAACTTGCCCATTCCCGCAGGGTAGGTTTCACGCAATGAAGCTTGTTGTGTATTTCAGTGTCCCATTCTAACTGCCAGTTTTTCTGGATTGCTTTTTTAAGACTGTGTTTGTAATCAGTGTATGGAATGTCCTTGATATCCACTTGCCTCTCAACGCACGTACTGGCGGCTCTATCAGCAGCCTCATTTCCCTGAATACCGACATGACTAGGCACCCAACAGAAATTGATGTGTAGGTGTGATTTTGCTGCAGTGTGCACAATGTTCCGGAGCCTAGTAACGAAGGTATTCTTTGATACTTCCAAAGAAGCAAGCGCCTTTAATGCGCTGAGAGAGTCAGAGTAGATAACAGAATACTGGATAGAGTTTTCTACAATGAATTCAACAGCTAAAATTAAAGCATAGATTTCTGCAGTAAAGATTGAGGCTCTAGCATCAAGACGTCTAACAACCTTCCATGTCTTGCTGATAACAGCACAACCAACAACAGAGTCAGTCTTAGTACCATCTGTGAAGAAGCTCCTACAGTTGCTGTACGTATAAGCAACCTGGGAAAACTCCTGTTGGAGGGCAGCAAACAGGAGTTTGCCGCTTATTATATTTAATCAGAGTAAAATTGATTATGGGTGCTATGCACTCCCAAGGAGGTACTGCAGGTGGGAGTTGAGCAACTAGGCTGAAACTGTCAAGGTTGTACGCCTGCGAATATGCTTTAATTCTCTGCGTAAAAGGGGCTACGACAGATGGCTTGTTCTGGAATGTGATTTCATAGCGAGAATCCTGGATTGCTTCTTGGATTGGATGAGAAGGGACAGAGCGAATTCTTAATACATACTGGAACCCTAAATAAAATCGTCTCTTTTCAAGTGAATATTCATTACACTCAGCATACAGGCTAGGTATAGGGGACGTCCGAAAAGCACCAGTGGAAAGCCTCAGGCCTTGATGGTGGATCGGGTCCAACACCTGAAGGGTAGATTGGCGTGCAGATCCATATACTACGCATCCATAATCTAATTTTGAACGGACCAAGCAGCGATAGAGACGAAGGAGGCATTCCCGATCGCTACCCCAAGACTTGTGTGAAAGCACCTTTAGGAGGTTCATTGACCTTGAGCACTTCTGTTTCAGGTTAAGTATATGACTACGGAAATTCAACTTTTTATCAAATATCACTCCTAGGAATTTGCGTTCATTACGAACAGGAATTGCCTGACCCCTTAAGGTCAGACTAGGCTCTAGGATCATGCCCCTACGTAATGAAAAGTTGACACATACTGACTTCTCCGGTGAAAAACTAAACCCATTGGCATCAGCCCACCTCATCAGACTATTAATACCCAGCTGAAGTTGCCTCTCGCAGACTGAAATGTTGCATGAACAGCAAGAGATCTGCAAGTCATCCACGTAAAGAGAGTAGGAAAGTGACTGTGGGATAGACCTTGCAATAGAGTTCATTTTTATTAAAAACAGTGTAACGCTAAGGACACCACCTTGTGGAACTCCATTCTCTTGGACAAAACTACGAGAGACGGTGGTACCAAGCTTGACGTGAAAGTATCTGTCTTCCAAGAAGCTTTTGATGAGTGAGAGCATGCGGCCACGAATTCCATATGAGACAAGATCGTTCAAAATTCCATACCTCCATGTTGTGTCGTAAGCCTTCTCTATATCAAAAAAGACGGAAACGCAATGCTGTCTATTAACAAAAGCCTCACGAATAGTTTTCTCAAGTCGGACTAGGTGGTCCACCGTTGATCTGTGGGCACGGAAACCGCACTGAAACTTGTCGAGCAGGTTATTTTCCTCTAGAAAATGGACCAATCTTGAGTTTAACATCCGTTCAAAGGTCTTCCCCAAGGAACTGGTGAGGGCTATGGGCCGGTAACTTGAGGGTAATGATGAATCCTTTCCTTGCTTGAGGAGCGGGATAACCTCGGCTCTTTTCCAAGAATCTGGGAAGACACCTTCTCTCCAGATCTGGTTAAAAAAGTTTAAAAGCGCCTGCAGGGTATTGGAATGCAAATGCTTGAGCATACAGTAGTGAATTCGATCGGGTCCCGGGGACGTATTTTTACTTTTATTTAACGCTGCCTGTAATTCTCGAAAAGTAAATGGCCTATTATAGGGTTCTCGTAGTCCTCCAGAACAATTTATTCTCTTCTTCTCTACAGCACTTTTATGCTTTAAAAATGCTGCCGAGTAATGCGATGAACCTGACACAGATGCAAAGTGCTCCCCTAGAATATTGGCCTGCTGCTCAAGGTTAGGCAGTACACCACCTGGCAGAACAAAAAGCGGTATGGAGAAGGCTCGATAATCCCCATTAATCTTATGCACTTTTTCCCAGACAACTTTTACACTGGTGTGACTATTAACAGAGGAGGTGTATTTCTTCCATGTCGTCTTTTTGGACTGACGACGAACATATCGAGCCTTCGCCCGAGCCTGTTTGAAGGCTAAAACATTAGGAGGGGTCGGGTACCGGCGTAGCACATCCCATGAGCAATTTTGTTTTTTTCGAGTCTCACTGCACTCCTTAGTCCACCAAGGCTTCGGCTTAACAGGAAGGCGTGAAGACGTCTGTGGAATAGCTTTCTGAGCTGCCTCAATTATAGAGGCAGTAAGGTATTTGCAGGCATCATTCACATCCAAGCCAACTAAAGTTTCAGGGTTAATCTCAGATGAACTTTCAAACATGGCCCAGTTTGCCTGGTCTACTTTCCAGCGTGGCGAACGTGTCATGAGAGAGGATGAAGGAGCAGTGCACTTTAAAATAATGGGGAAATGGTCGCTACCATATGGGTTAGGATCCACATGCCACGAAAAGTTGGGAAAAAGTGTGGCAGTCCCATAGAGAGATCAATGCATGATGAAGAAAGATGTTGACAGCTAAAAAAGGTAGGCTCACCAGTGTTAAAAAGACAAAGTGTTCGCGAGAATAAGACAGACTCAATAATTTTCCCTCGGATGTCACGACGTGTGCTCCCCCATAGAGGGTTGTGACAATTAAAATCGCCCATCAAAAGGAATGGCTCAGGAAGCTGGTCTAAAAACGAATTAAAATCTGAGGATTTCAAAGTAAATGATGGTGGTAAGTATAAAGAGCACACTGTCAGAGCTTTGTGAAGCATGAACCGTACAGCCACTGCTTCCAGTGAGGTAGACAGTGGAACCTGTACGCAGGGGACTTCTCTCGGGAGAACCACCGCAACTCCTCCAGAAGAACTGACTGAGCACGGACGATCCTTCCGGAATACCTGGTACCGTCTGAGGAAGTTGTATGGCTGGG